>MU226461.1:2498039-2517803 GCA_018584345.1 Thuja plicata
AGGGCCGTAAGGGCACATTTTCAAGGAAAAATGACAGAAAAATAAATAAAAAAATAATTAATTTTTTTTTTAAAAAAAGACAATTTTTAGTGCGCAGGCAATGTGTAGCCACTGCGTAGCCAGTGCACAACCACCGCATGGCTTGCACACCGCCACAACCCCACCCACACCTAGATTGCACTCCATCGTGCCCACGCACCACAAGTGGTCCACCCAAATTTCACCGCAGCCAATGCGCCGACCCAACACTACCCACGTTCCACCAGCCCACCATCTTCACACCACCCTGCCTCTTGCATGCTACACCCACCTACAAAATGCTAACGTCAACATTCCAGTGTTGATGTAACCTTTTCGGTGATCATTTTATTCTTGACAACTATTTTTTTTTAACAGTGATTTCATGCTAACATAATCGATGCCCTGTTAACTGTCAGATGAGTGTCAAATTGTATGCAGTGAATGGGTGACACTCATTTGGATGTTAAATTGTTTCCCATTCCTTTTTTTTTCCAGAGAGTTGTTCTTTATGACCTCCTATGAGTCTTTTGCTAATATCTTGAGTATATGATATCATTTTTTGACAAACGAGATATTGTCAGAAAGATCTTTCCGAGTTGGATACTAGTATGTGTGTTTTATCTTCAAATTCATCTATTTGAGTACCTGATTTCAGTGTCAAAGTAGAGGCTTCAGTTTCCTCCCTATCTACATCTTGACTTAAGGTTTTCATCTTGTTTTTTGTGCCTTCCTAGTTATTTTTTGGTGTATGGGAGATAGTATACTATATTGTGAGGGGTGCATTTAACTTTCTCTCATTTACTTCAAAAAGACCCTTCTACTTTTGTCTTCTTTCTCTCAATGTCAGAGCATTTAGTTTCCTGAATGACACCTCATAACTACCACACTTGGAAAGCACACATGACTAGGCTACTTATGTCATGCAGTTTATGGTCTTATTTGGATGAGAACCAACCTTCTCTGTAGCATCCTTTTTAGATTCTTCACCATAGGAATAAAATAGATAAAGCCATGGACTTTATAGAATTGAATATTTTTGATAGTCTCTTGTTTCACTTGGACAATTTGCACACTCCTAGGGCCATTTGGGGAAAGTTTGTAGATTTGTTTGGCATTGTTAATGAGTTCTAGGCACTAAATCTTGGTGTAGATTTGACCTCTTTGACTCCTGACGGTCCTCCCATCATTGAGGAATTCTTGATGAAGTTCAAATCTCTTAGTTTAGTTTTATAGGGATGTGGGAAGAACAAGTCAGATGATGAGTGTATCTTTTTGATACTCTCAAAGTTGTGTAGACAATTTTAGATCTTCTCTTCCACTTTCTACTCTACTGTGGATGCTTTGGATGCTAGGCATGCTATTCCTTCCTTTGAGGCTTTCTATAATCGATTGAAATGAGAATAGGAAAACATCCATCAGATGGATGCTTCTTCTAGCTCTATGAGAAAAGCATTGGTAACCGAGTCTTCATAGGGGTAACCAAAACATAAAGAAAAACCAAAGAAAGATTCAACAAGTAGTGATTCTACCTCCAAACCTACACAAAAAAAATGATTCAAAACCTCTAGCTCAGCCTTCAAAGGGTAAATATTCTTCAAAGTCTCTTGAGTCTTCCTCCAAGACTAAGAAGAAAACAAGTGAAACCTGTAGTTTTTGTGGAAATGATGGAATCCCATTTCTATGTGTTGGAAAAGTTTGGAGGTTTTAGAGGAAGCCATGTAGGAGCATCACATTTCTTCTCCTCGGTCCACATCCTCCCTTGTAGGGAAGGGGCATGCTCTTACAACATGAGAATTGACTTTTGGGCCCACATGGATTTTAGATTCAAGTGCCTCTCACCACTTGACTCACACTTAGAAGTTGGTCAACTCACTTGCTCCTTGTGCTACTTTAGAGATTGTTGTTGGTAACTCATCACATCTTTCAATTTTTTATTCTATTCCTATTACATTAGCATGGGGTTCTCTTTAGGATGTTCTTCTGGTCCCTGATCTCTCAAAAAAACTCTTGTCCATGTACCAGATTTTCCACTCTAGATATGGTTAGATAGTTGAGTTCTCAGCACATGATGTGGTTATTTAGGACCTGCATGATTCTGATTTGATTATTTCTACTAGGAGTGTTGACTATGCATCATTCTTATACAGATTTGATGGATTTGATCCTGTGATGGTACATGTTCCTCTCTTATAGCAAATGAAGATATAGTGAGCAGGCTTTGGCATGAGCATTTGGGCCATGTCAATTACATATATCTTGAGTAGATGAGCACATAGGCACTAGTTATTGGGCTTCAACAAATTTCTTCCACTAATGGTGTTTGTCAAGGTTGTGTTCTTGGAAAACAACATAGGGATCCTTTTCCTCAGGCATGAGCTACTCATGCTTTGGCACTACTGGAGTTGATACATAGTAACCTCATGTCATTTCCTACTCCTTTTTCTGGTGCCACATATTTTCTTAGTTTCATTGATAACTTCTCCAGGTGCGCATGGGTGTAGTTTCTTAAGTACAAGTCTGATGTCTTTGACTCATTTAAAATATTTAAGACAATTTTGGAGAAGCAATCTGGTCTTTCTATTTGGCGACTACGTACAGATAATTGGGGGAGTATGTAAACCAAGATTTTAGATATTTTTTCTCTCAACATGATCTACAACATCAGTTTTTAGTTCCATAAACCCCTTAGCAGAATGGTGTAGTAGAGAGAAAGAAAAGAACACTTTGGGAGATGGAAAATTGTATGATTCAGTCCAGGTCCATGGATTCATCTTTTTGGGCAGAGGCAGTTAATTTTGATAACTATATTTAGAATTGGATGCCCCACAAGGCAGTTCGACATATGACTCCTGAGGAGGCTTGGTCTTAGGTCATGCATAATGTATCTTGATTCTGGGTTTATGGTAGTGAAGTGTGGGTATTTATACCTGATGCTCAGAGGAGAGAAATGGAGCGAAAGAGTCAATACCTCATTTTTGTTTTCTATTGCAAGGATGTCAAGGTGTACAAGTTGTTTGATGCTGATTCCAGAGAGATCCTATTTTCATGAGATGTTCAGTTTGATGAGCGCCTTCCTACAATAGATACCCTATCTCTAGAGTCTACTTCACTTAGCACTACTCCCTCATCTCTTCTAGATTCTTTTCAGGATGATGATGGTGATGATATTAGTGTTCCCTATTTACCTCCACCATAGGATCCTCCACAGATGCCTAGATGGTCCAATGTAACTATTGAGGCTACTGGATCTCTGACAGGTGATCCTTCATCTTCCCATCATAATCGGTCTCATATTGTGGGTCATAGCCTTTTGATTCATGCCATTTGTGATGATCCTCATACTTTTTCAGCTATGATAGGACATTCTGAGTGGGACAGTGCTATCGAGGAGGAATATTCTTCTTTGATGAAGAATCATACATGGGATCTTTTTTCTCTTCCTATGGGAAGAAAGTTAGTGTGATGCAAGTGGTTGTATCACACTAAGTTTTCTATTGATGGTTATATTGATAAGTACAAGTCACATCTTGTTGTGAAGATTTTCTCATAGGTTGAGGGTATTGATTACATTGAGATATTTTCCCATGTTGCCAAGTTGAACTCTATTCACCTTGTCTTATCACTTGTAACTTCTCAAGGATGGTCCATTTTTCAGATGGATGTGAAGATTGCATTCTTGCACGGTGATCTTACAGAGGAGATCTACATGGAGTATTCTCATGAATTTTTGCATGATTCCTCCTTGGTTTGCAGACTTCTCCATGTATGAGAAGATGGAATGATATTTTCACATGGCATGTTTGAGACTCTTCGGGTTCTCGGGATTTTCATTTCTCAAATCCTACAAACTCTTTAGGAAATAGATAGTGCCTCCACTTCATAAGTGCTTGGACAAGTGCATAAAACTATAGGTCATAGGATGAGTACCTCCCTTAGCTTAATCAATCTTTTCACTAGAAAATGCTACTAGCCTATTATCTTGACTCAAAACTGCACCCACAATAATGTTACTTGCATCACACTTTATGGTAAAGAGTTTCTCAAAACTAGGAAGGACTAGGACATGTTGTGTAGCTACCTTCTATTTTATAACTTCAAATCACTTATTAGCTTCTATTGTCCATTGAAAATTTTTCATAACACCCTTAATTGTATCCAATATAGGAGCAAAAGTTTCACTAAAACCCCTTATAAATTTTATAGATTATTTGAGGCAATCCATAGAAACTCCCAACCTCACTTCCTATCTTCGGAGTAGGAAATTTTAAGATTACTTCCACGTTTGATGCATCCATCTTCAAATATCCTTTCAATATTTAAAAACCAAGGTACACAAGCTCCTGCTTCATAAACTCACATTTCTCCAAATTTATGGTTAGTTGTTCCTCTTGCAACTTTTTAAGTATAATTTCTAAATGCTTAGGATGATATTCTTTAGTTTTTCTAAAAATCAAGATATCATCTATGTAAAAAAATACAAATTTACCAATTAAATCCTTGAGGACTTCATTCATGAGTCTCATAAATGTGCTAGGAGCATTGGTGAATCCAAATGGCATGACAAGTCATTCATAGAGGCTTTCATTCATTTTGAATGTTTTCTTCCACTCATCTCGCTCCTTTATTCTTATCTGGTGATAGCCACTCTTTATGTCTGTCTTTTTGAAGTCTTGTGCACCCTCTAAAAAATCCATAATGCCTTCAATACTAGGTATAGGAAACCTATACATTTGTAATTATATTGATGGATCTAGAGTCCATACATAACCTCCATGTTCATCCTTTCTTGGGTTCTAGAATTGTTTAAATTTCACATAGGCTAATACTCTTCTTTATGAGTCCATTGTCAATAATTTCTTGTACTTTTTTAGCCATTTCTTTGTTCTATTCAGGAGTCATCTTGTATGGAGATTTATTTAGAAAAGAATCCCCTATAATGAGGTCTCTCTGATGACTGATTTCTCTTTGAGGTGGTATAGTTGTAGGGGTTCCGTTAGTGATAATGTCCTTAGATTTATTCAACAAAACTTGTACCTTTGCAGGTATGTTTGCTATCTTATCTTTCTTCTTTTCTTTAGGTTGCACTATCACTGAAAATGCAACTCCTTCTCCCTCTTTTAAAGTATTCAAGAACTTTATTTCACCAACTAAAAACACATTAGGGGCTTTTGTCTTACCCTCTTCTCTTTCTCCTATTGATTGGATCTTATAGGTAACTCCATCTTTTTGGAAAGAGTAGGAGTTCTTTTATCCATGATGGAATTTACTCCTGTCATATTATCATGGCCTATCCAATATTAGACCTAGCATGCATCCATTAGCAAGGTGTCACATAAAATCTTATCTTTGTAGCCTCCTATGGTGAACTCCATCCAATCCTATTCATTCACCAAAACATCTTGACCTTTTTTAGTCCAAGTAACTCTATAAGGATTATTATGTGTAATTCTCTGCAACTTCAACTAACTTAATGCCTCCTCTAAGGCTATATTATCTGTGGAACCTAAATTCATAACAACCTTGCATACTTTATCCATCATTTTTCAGTTTATCCTAAACAAGGATCTTATTTTGATTGGATCCTCCTTCACTAGTTATTTTATCAAAACCCTTCTAATCATGAGGTTCTCTCCAACTTCTTAGTCTAAGATCACCTCTAGTTATTTGACACTAGCAGTACCCTCTTGAGCCTAATTGATTATTATTTCTCCTCCTTGGGATGAAAAATCTTTCTCAAGGAATTTATAAGCAAGGTTCCCAAATTGTTGATAGTTGTATCATTTCATGGTGGAGAAGTAGGATACTCTCCCTGATCCTCCTTACCTTCCTCTATTATTGCTACTAGATCCCCTTCCTCTATAGCTACCTATGCTACTAGTATCCCCACTTTTCTCTATCATCTTGGATTCCTCTTGGGATTTTTGGTCATTACTTCTTCCTCCAAAACTTCCTCTATGTCCTTTGTTATCTCTTCCTCTACCTCTACCCCTATTACCTTGATGAAACTTCTTCTTCCTTTTCTCCTCCACCTTGAATGCTAGTTGATAACACTTGTGGAATTTATTGGACTCAACAAATTGATCTCTTCTTGGATACTCCACTTTAACCCATTCAAGTATCTTTCAACCTTTATACTTTCTTCTTCTATCACATGGATCTCAGACATAACTTTTGAAATTCCTCTTTATAGGTGCTCACATCTAGGTCTTTCTGTCTCCAATTTTGTCTCTTTCTATGGAGTTGAATTTCATAGTCATCAGGGATGTATGTTTCCTTAATCTTGGAATTCATGCCATTCTAAGTAGAAATATGATTCTTTCCTTCCTTCTATGTTTCAAATTGGAAAAAATTCCACCTTATCAGATCATCTCCTCTCATTCTTGATTTGGCCACCTTCACCTTTTGTGCCTCACTCACACCTTCACACTCAAAATGATACTTAAGTCCTCCAATGCACTCCATCACTAAGTCCAATTCCATCTTCTGAGTGAAAATAGGTATCTCTTCTAATTATTTTCCACTCATATCGTTGAGGGTCATAAGAAAGGGTTCTACTTGTATGACAGGGTTTGGTTCAAGGATCTCATCCTCCACTACTTTAGCCTTCCCTTCTTATTCAATTATCTTGTCACTAACTTCCATAGTCTTCACTTCTACTTCACCTAGAATCAACTCCAATTTCTTGATCCTTTCTCTAAGAAAAATTTTATCCTCTTCTTGATCTTCCACCTTTTTGGCCAAGTCTCCATTGGTTACCATTCTTCATTCTCAAACTGATACAGGATCAGACATACATATATTGGCCCAAATATTTAGGCTCTAATACCACATTGATAGGGAGGCTCTTCTACAAGAACTACGCTTATTTCTTCACTATTCCTTTAAGGACCTCTTAGGGTTTATTTCTCAACTATAACCCTACTTCCTTAGGAGGTTACAACTTACTACTCTCCTATTCCCTTAGAGCTTCTTTGTCAATTTCCAGTGCTCAATATTATATTCCTTCTCTTTAACTCACCAAGGTAAGTTCAATCACCAACTTACTAACCCTCTATCAATTACCTTGCAGGATTCTAGGGCCTTCTCATAACCTAAAATCTATCCACAAGCAAATGCTCTTTAGTGATCTTTGTCTCATTCCCCCATCGCTTTCCAAATTTCATATTTTTAAGGGCTATAAGCCTAGTAGGTCTCAATTAGCCCTATTTTTAAGTTTTTGGGCTTTTTTCCCAAACATCTCACACAACCCTTTGAACCAATGTATTTTTCAGACACCCTTTGGAAAAAAATTAAATATTTTTTTGGTCTTTGGTATTCAGACTGTCCCTACACTCCAAAACCATTACTATATTATTTCATAGGAAAACAAACCATTTTGGAAAATTTCAATACAAAATTCATTCAAATAGATTCACCACCCCTCCAACTCACAACCAAGACTCTGTAAGAACCTACTAAGCATTCCCAAGTCATTGGATTCATTCCTCAAATCAGCTCCTGCAAGTTATACACCATTGTTGATCTTGTTTCCTAGCCAGGATATGGAAGATCTCGTCTAGGGAAAGAGCTTAAAACTCACAAACAACACTTCCAAAATCCTACTAGAAAGAAAGCTACTATATACAAAAACTCCATTTTCATTTCCCCAAGGCCTTAGTGTTTTCCATGGTGGAAACTCAAGATGGAGTTATTTTAGCTATGTACACCCAGTCTAGTCTAAATCCTCAGAATTAGGGATATAGATTATTTACATGAACAAAATTGTAACAAGAACTCTAAACTAGTAATCATAAAACACCAAAATTTTGATTCTATATTTTTCACAATGAAAGATTGATCATTTCAATCCATTTGGCTTGAATGCAAAACTAAAATTAATAAATACAGTAAGTTCTCAGTGAAATCTCAAATGATTACTATTGGAAATCATTCCAAGCTATTTCCAACCCCTCCAAAATGTCCTAGGAGACCTTAAATATGTCATCCTATTATGTTCCAACCAACTGTTTTGACGCATAACTACCTTAGGGCATATTGTAACATTTTTCTCAAATGTTGCCATGCAACATTGAAAAGATGCAAAGTTGCTCAAAGAAATTTTTTATAACTTTTACATCTAAATGCATAGACCCAATTGATGGGTTCAAAATGACCACTAACCACCTCCTATACCTAATTACAACTAAATTAAGTCATATTTTGTACCATTGTCATCATTCTTCATATTTTGTCAACTTTGGTTTACAATGCACTATTAGGGTCTTTTGACACATTTGTCACTAATATTTAACATAATCAAAATACTTTCAAAACACACCTAATTCACCCTTAGAGATCCCTTATTTATATACATGACTTTGTTAAGGTCTTACACACCAAAATTTTTAAGGTATTCAACCCTAAAAATTTTGTTAATTACAATTAACAATCATTGTTAAGGTATTCTATTAATTGTAATTTAAAAATAAAGTAAATAACAGTAAATCATAATCAGATCCACACATCCATAACACATAGATTTTTCTTATGCGGAAACCCTTGGTCAAAGGGAGAAACTACATTGGGGATGACACCCAAAACTTTCACTACAAGAAAAAAAATTGTCGCTTTGGGCTTAGAATATGTCACCTTCCGAGTGAATCGCCCTATTAGGAGTGACAGATACATTTTTTAGTGTATCTACAGTCCTATTGAGAGTACTTTGCTAAGAGATTTAATACTGACTATGTGGCATTCATCCTGTTAAAGGATTTATAAAAATATCATACAATATGAACTTATGAGTCATGTTAGAGACTAACTGGTTAAGGGATTTAAAATACCTTGTAGAAAATATGAGGATTCTTCAAAAGATAGTAATGACCTGTATATGCTTCATTCCAAATATTTTCAGATCCCTTATGCTCTAGATCTCTGGTCTCTTCTCTGCGCTACTTTCGATTATATTCTCTTCTTAATTATAACTCTGTCACTTCTTCTCAACAATTCTCTTTGATATTTTTCTTTATCTTGTTATTTTTGAACCTCTTTCTCTTGTCCTTCATTCCTAATGTTTGATCTTAGGGTTGATAAAAAACTTAATCTTGATCAATTCATAAACATTTTTCTCATTCTTCCTCTTCTTGGCTACTGCATACTTTTCCTTACGATCGATAGCTGTCCTATTTTGATAGTTAACCTCCTTATTTTGATAACTCTTCCATATTTATAATAGGTATTCTACTAGCTATTTGACATCAATGAAAAAAATTATCATAATGCCAATGATTTATAACAATCTTCTTGTAAAGTAGAAAATCATGTTAATAGAATAAGAGTGTTTTGATACTCAAATCACTTATCACCTTAAATTTAATGTTTTGAGTGGGGGGATAAATAAGACATTCCCCGTTATTCTCAAATTCACAAAGGACAGATCCAAATTGAGCAACCCAAAAAGGATCGATACATAAATGAATCAATCTATTGGAAATAAGAATAAAGAAGGAGATCCTAGATTTCCCTCTTAAAATGTGTGTGAATGTAAATGTGTGATATGTTTAGAATGATTAAGGATTTTAATTGAAATGGATAGGAGAAATGCACTAACCGTGAGATATTGCAGATCTAAAGAATGACATTTTATGAGGTCTATACTCAATTTCTGGAAAATCTAAAGTATGATCCAGAATCGGAACACAAAGGTGAACAAAACCCAGAAATATTTTTCCTATCCAACATTGTATTATGAAAAATGTGAACCTTGACCCAAAAATGTCACCCCTGACCCAATAATCTCAACCTTAACCTGCACAAGTCTGAAAGAAAATCTGTTCACGGATCCCGATAGGTCGCTGAAAAGGGTATCCAGATTTGAGTTCAAATCTTCAATCCTGAACCTATACCTACAAGAAAAAGAGATTTATTTGTTGGGGGGAGAGGGGTTTTCCTTAGTCAAACCCCGATTTAGGAATTACCCTTGGAATCAATGAAATAGGAATGCTAGCAAGTAGTAGAACTGAATCTAATAAGGAAGCTATGATATTGAATAGATATGTCAATGTAATTCAAATGTAAGAAAGTATGTAAATATGAAAGCTTGGACTCAATAGAAACCATAAACCTCCATGATTTTATGCTTGGATTCCATCTTCAAGAGATGATGAAAGAGTTTTGAGGATGCACAAAGGATATTGAAGGAAGATCACACCATCATGATGGCTAGATCTAGGGCTTGAATGATAAATCTTGAATGCTTGAACCAAATCCCTTCAAAGGCTTGAAAACTTGAATCCTTGATCTTCAATGGAGAAATTTAATTATTCATAGGAAGACTTGAACTCATTGAAATCTTGAGAAAATATAGAACAATGGATGCTTGAACCTTTTGCTTCTTGACAAAATCTTGGTTAGAGCTTTTTGCACTTAGAAGACTTAGAGAAAATGAGAGAGAAAGGCTTCCTTTTATATGAAATTAGGGCCTAATATTCTAAGGAGGATGACATGGGAGAATTAAATACCAATTAGACCCATTCCCCTAGAAGAGGAGCTATATTAAATATAATTTAGGATTTTCCGCTTTGGAACCCCAAACAGCCAACCCAGAAGCGGGAAAAATGAATTTTTGTTGACCTCTGGAAGACGACAAGCTTTCAAATTTAGAAGGGGGACCCAAGTCAAGGTTGAGGTTGACCCTGACCTAGGTCAAGTTAGAGGTCAACCCTGACCTAGGTCAAGGTTGAGGTCAACCTTGACCAGGGGGTCAGAACCCTTGGAAAATGTGCCAGGTAGGATAGAAGGTACTCAGAGAGGCCTAATCAGGGTCCTAAATAGACACAAAAGTAGAGGATGATGTAGAAATGAGGGAATAGTATGTTGGTGGTTAATAAAATCCCCTCAGGAGGGATAAAATTCCTTATCATGGAAGTGCTTCCATTTTCAGACGATACATTAAGCCCCCACTTTAGCGGAAGTATGGAAATCAAACATGCTTTCGGTAAAGTTAGAAGAAAGACTCTAGTGGATCGAAGCAAGGTAGAACATCACTAGGTCAAGGAAATGAGCCCCTAGACCAAATATTATAACTCAAAATACATGCATAAAGATATGGAAGATAAAGAACAATCAATCATAGAAACATACATGACTACATAAGAAAGACAAGAGAAAAACTAGACATAACATAGCTTCATGATCTAAACCTACTAACATGCAAGCGAAAGAGAGAGAAGGGAAAGTGATTACCTCACCTAGTAAGATGCCCACATTACCATGAATCACCAAGGAGGGAGAGCCCAATAGGTTCACCCATAAGCTATGCTTGTAATTGTAATGCGTCTTCTAACGACTTTTGAAATATCCATAGATCCACATTCTTGTATCACTATGAATAAAAATGCATGTCTTTTCAGGATTTAGAAACTTATGTGCGTTACCTTCAAAGGATTTATAATATTGTAAAATTTAAAAGGGTGTGTATCTGTTCAGGGTTTAGTAACTTATGTGTGTTGCCTTCTGAGGATTTAGCAAATTATAAAATTTAAAAGGGTGTGTATCTCTTCAGGATTTAGAAACTTATGTGCATTACCTTTGCAGGATTTAGAAAATTGTAAAATTTAAAAGGGTGTGTATCTCTTTGGGATTGAGAAACTTATGTGCATTACGTTCCAAGGATTTAGAGAAAAATAATAAAAATGTGTGTCTCTTCAGGATTTAGCAACATATGTGTGTTACCTTTCGAGGATTTAGCATGTTGTAAAATGTAAACTAATATAAACTATAGTACAAGTGAGACCCTATATATTCCCCGCTCCTTATAATAACAACCTACTAGGAAGGATAAGGAAGAGAAAAGAGGATACCTACTTCACAAGGTAAGGAGATATCCATCTTAACAACAATGTATACCATATTCTAAGCGAAGAGTCTTGACCCTTACATCCAAGAACATAGATAATCATGAAATAGATATGTCACTTATGGAAAATGGATCCTCAAAAAGGAAGAGATCTTATCAACAAGACCTCCACCATAGAGGAGTGCTTAGGATAAAATGTCATCTTCTTAAGACAAGAGGGACCAAAGACTCAATCATCAAGCCCCCGACGATGAAGAGGAAGAGGAATCTCGTAATGAAGGAGTCAAACTCTAACCCAAAGAAAAGACAAGAGTTTATCAAAAGAATATCTTGTAAAATAAAGAAGAGGTGATGACCTAGGAAAATCACCTCTTATATAAGATGGTATCCATAGTGAGAACATAAATCTTAATAAGAAAATAATGTTATATGATAAAAAAATGTCACTAGGCTAAGGAAAGTAGATGGAAGATGGAAAAATACCTTGCCCCCCAGGGGTGAAAGCAACGGACATATAAAATTATATCAAGAGATATTGTAGCAAAGAGATATCATGTGAGAAATGAAAAAGTAACCCTTATGAGGGATAGCACACTATTTAGTTTCCAAGGTTAGAGATTTATCAACCATGGAAACCCAATGTCAAACAAAAAAATAGGTTATAATCAAAGACATAGATCCTTAATGCAAACCAAAATTTTCATGTATGATTGGATATCACATAATAGATAGATACTGTGTAACCAAGGAAAAAGTGAATCTCAGAAAGAAAGAAAAGAAGGAGATGACATCCTTGCCCCCCAAGTGTGGGAATAAGGATGAAAGGGGACCAATTATATCACTTACAATACTATGGAAGACAACGAGCCCCCAAATATTAGGCTAACATTGTTTACATAATATGGAGTTCCATAATAGGAACATAAATATTATTTAGAGAAAATAGGACTGAAATATAACTCATTTCCACATGATATATAAATAATTTCACTATCAATGAGCTGCCTAATCTTACAATTTAAAGGTTGACATTTATTAGAGTGATCATAAAATATATGATAGAAAAAAAAAGGAATAATCTTCAAGTATAGACTACATTACTTTTTGTGTTTAGGTCTAGTAATCATCTTAGCATGAAGGAGTTTAGGCAGAATAACCTCTTGGTCAAATTCCTTCATAGCGTCATCATGTTTTGAAATGCTATTTGAGATGTTGGTATAATTGGTATGTTTTTGAGGACTAAATCCCAATCCATAAGAATGCTCATGCCCCCTATTCTATAAGGGAATTTTAATTCCTTGTTTATTCTTAGCACATCCTTGACCATGGAATCCTTGTTTAAGTAGTAAATGATAACAAATACCATAAAAAGAAGCCATATCAAAAGGAGTCAATGGAACTTTGGTAGTCATTATGTCATCATTAGTATGTTCGATAGATTCACAAGAAGAAAAAATAAAGGAATACATCCTAGGAGAAGATGGGGTAGGATATCGATGCTCTATAGGATCATCAATAAGAGGGAGAGCATTAAGGTAATTCATATCATTTTCCGCTAATGCCTCATCACTAGAAAGAATCCCAATTAGAGGTAATGTATCAATAATGTTCTCTCCTTTCTCTGAAATGTCCACATAAGGGGAGTGTGTTTTAGAAAAAGAGTCATCATCATGTATGAATATGTCATCCTTTAATAAATCACCCTCTTTTATCAAATAATCTTCACAAGAAGGGAATAAATCAATGTCTTTATCCAAGGGTTCATCCCAAAAAGTAGAATCATCCCGAATGGCTTCATGAGGAAGAGAGTAATCAACATCCAAATCCAAAGGTTCTTCCCAAATAGGAGGATTATCCTCCCTATCAATAAAGCACATTGTAGGAGAACCTAAAGCTTTATCCCTAAAGGGGGAAGAATTATATTCTAAAGTAGGCTCATAGAAAAGACATATATTAGGAGAAGAAGTAACATCTATCCTTTACTCACTTCTACGGTAAAGGTCAATTGAAGAGATTATAGAGGAGGATAAATAGGAATAGGATCAATGGAGATATTATTATAAAAAATTTCATCCTCACCTCCATGTACCTCATTAGGGGATCTATCCTCTTTAGCAATAAAAGCCTCATCAAAGTATTCTAAACAAAATTCATACATGTTGAACACAATGAAAAATGTAAATGTTTTTGTATTTTTAAATAAATTTTTTGATTTTTATGAATTTTGAAATATAAATTCAAGAGAATAAAATAAAACCTACTTCTATATGCATGAAAGATATAATATGAAATGCAAATCTAACAACAAAAAGAAAGAGTTGTCTACCGCAGGTTCACCAAAATGTAAAGTAGAAAATGATATTAGTAGAATAAGAGTTTTTTGATACTCAAATCACTTATCACCTTACATTTAATGTTTAGAGTGGAGGAATAAATAATAAATTACCCTTTATTCTAAAATTCACAAAGGATGGATCCAAATTGATCAACCCAAAAGGGATCGATGCATAAATGAAACAATCTATTGGAAATAAGAATAAAGAAGGAGATCCTAGGTTTCCCTCTTTAAATGTGTGTGAATGTAAATGTTTGATAGATTTAGAATGATTAAGTATTTCAATTGAAATGGATAGGATAAATTCACTAACCTTGAGATATTTTAGATCTAAATAATAATATTTTATGAGGTCTGTACTCTATTTCTAGAAAATTTGAAGTATGATCTAGAACCAGAACGCAGAGACAAACAAAACCCATAAATATTTTTCCGATGCAACACTTATGAAAAAGGTTGACCTTGACCTAGAAATTTCACCCCTAACTCAATAATCTCAACCCTAACCTACACAAAACCTGTTCATGGATCCTGATAGTTCGCTGAAAAGGGTATCCAGATCTGAGTTCAAATCTTCAATCCTGAACCTGTACCTTCAAGAAAAAGAGATTTATTTGTTGGGGGGAGGGGTTTTCCTTAGTCAAACCCCAATTTAGGAATTAACCTTGAAATCAATTAAATATGAATGCTAGAAAGTATTAGAATTGAATCTAATAATGAAGCTATGATATTGAATAGATTTGCCAATGTAATTCAAATGTAAGAAAGTATGTAAATATGAAAGTTTGGACTCAATAGAAACCATAAACTTGGAGTCCACCTTGAAGAGATGATGAAAGACTCTTGAGGATGCACAAAGGATCTTGAAGGAAGATCACACCATCATGATGGCTTGATATAGGGCTTGAATTATAAATCTTGAGTGCTTGAACCAAATCCCTTCAAAGGCTTGAAAGCTTGATTCCTTGATCTTCAATGGATAACTTGAATACTTGAGAGGAAGACTTGAACACCTTGAAAGCTTGAGAACATATACAAAAATAATGCTTGAACCTTTTTCTTCTTGAAAAAATCTTGGTTAGAGCTTTTGCACTTAGAACACTTAGAGAAAATGAGAGAGAAAGGCTTCCTTTTATATGAAATTAGGGCACAATCTTCTAAGGAGACCAAAATAGGAGAATTAAATTCCAATTAGAACCATACCCATAGAAGAGGACCTATATTAAATATAATTTAGGATTTGCCTCTTTGGAACCCAAAACAGCCGACTTGGAAGTGGAAAAATGAATTTTTGATGATCTCTGGAAGCTGATAAGCTTCCAGATTTGTAAGGGGGACCCAGGTCAAGGTTGAGGTCGATCTTGACCTAAGTCAAGGTTGATTTTGACCCTGACCTAGGTCAAGGTCGAGGTTGACCTTGACCCGGGGGGTCAGAACCCGTGGAAAATGTGCCATGTGGGATAGAAGGTGCCTATAGAGGCCCAATCAGGGTCCTAAATAGACATAGAAGTAGAGGATGATGCAGAAATGAGGGGACAGTATGATGGTGGTCAAAAACATCTCCTAAGGAGGGCTAAAATTTCTTATCATGGAAGTGCTTCCATTTTAAGATGATACACTTCTCTATGATTTCCAACAATTACAACCCAAAATTTTAAACTTTCAAAGAGTTTATCTCAAAAAATTTCAACCAATACTCCTATAATATTGAACATGACGTAAGCATGTTGGATTTGTGCAATAAAAAACAAAGGAATGGGGATTCATTTTTAAATTTACTACAATGTTGGAGAATATTATTTTTAAAATACCCAAGAAGTGTTCCAATAAGGAGAATATGAACATCTTCATCAATAATTTAAACCTTGAAATGAAGTTTCTATTACAACTCCACTGTCTCCAAATTTTTGACAAAATTATTGAGAATCGAATCAAAATAGAAGATGCTTTAGTGAGGAAAGGTGAACCAAATCTATATATGAATAACAAGGGGTTCTCAAACAACAATAAAACTTATAACAAGAATTTATCAACCAACAAAAATAATGATAAACCCAAATTTTGGTTGAAAAAAACAAGAACCTATTAAATGATGGAGTGGTGGAAGAAAACAATATAAAAATTTAACCATTTTATCTTTCTAGTGGTTTTAGCAACCAGGAGAATGACATCAATCCACCCAAAAACAACCCATTCAGTATCAAAAATAACCAAGGAAACAATAAAGCAAAGTCACAATTTATGTCCCAATTCACATCTTCACCAAGAAGGAAATTCACTCCATTGGTAGAGCCTCTTGAAGCAATCTTAAAGACACTTCTTGAAAACAAAATCATGACCCTACCCGAGTCAAGAGGAAATGAAACCCAAGTTAAAACATCATGGTTGAATGAATCACATCATTGTGAGTACCATAAAAATAAGTCGCATAAGAAAAAGGATTGCATGAGATTAAAATATGAGGTTTAGGATCTCATTGAAAATGACACTATTGAACTAGATGGACTTGCAAACAATAAATACCACATGACTTTCAAAAATACTTTCTTAAATCATGAAAATGGTGAATATTCCAATACCAAAAAAAACAAAAACAAAAACAAGGGAAAAAGGTTAAATTTTCCCACACTTATGACAATATTATCAATTCTCTATCTAGTTTTGAATATACCATCAATGTTATAGTGGTGAAATATAAACAAGAAAAATAATCCTGAAATTTTTTAACTAGGAGGAAAGCATAAAAAATAACCATAAAAGGGGAATCCAACAAGATGAACTCAAACAACTTTACATAAACCCCATCAAAACAATACAAATTGGTGGACCAACTCCTAAAAACTCTAGCCCAAATAGCTATCTTGGAGTTGTTGAAAATATCCCCTTCACATAAAGAAATTTTGGAAAAACCCTTGGTTGACATGAGGTTCCTAACAATTTAGATGTAGAAAAATTTTAAACTATGTTTGGGCATCTTATTTCACCACATTTTCTATCGTTTTTTGAGAAAGATGACATGTCCTTACATCATCCTCAAAAATTTCCCTTGAACATTGAAGTCCTAATTCACAAGCATAGAGTCAAAAGAGTCTTGAAAGATGGATGAGTTGGCTTAAATATATGTACTTTGAACCTTTTTAAAGTCTTGGGGTTCTCTTGAAATTTTTTGGTTCCTAAGATGTAGATAACAATTAAAACTTATAATGATGAAGAACAATCTTCCAAGGGCATGGTCATTCTACCAATTTTAGTGGGACCTTTTCAAAAGGAGATAGTTTTCCAAGTACTAGAACTCAAGCTGACCTACACCATATTATTGGTAAGGCCATGGATTTATGAAATGAAATTTTTTCCTTCTACATATTATTAATGTTTAAATTTTCCTTATTTGGGACAAGCAATAATAATCAAAAGTGACCTTAACCCTTTCCAATATAGTAATAATATAATAAAAATTTACAAATTCCTTTCTACAACATAATAGTGAGGCTTCCACATCAAATTCATCCCAAAAATAAGCTAAAGAAGAAACTCCTAATAGAAGGTTCTCATCCAAAGAGAAGGAAAAGAGGAGGGAAAAATGATTCCACTAGTTCAAATAGTGAAAATTCTAGTCCATCCACATCAAACAAGGGTAAAGAGAATGTTGGTCTTCTACATTCAAGGGATAAAATTACAAGATCCTCTAGTTTAAGTGCTTCTATTCAAGGAGAACATGAATAAAATAGTATTAATTTAAAAAAGGGGGAGGAAAAGGAAACACACTATTAAAATATGGATACATTAATAAAATAATTTGAGAAGAAATGTAAGATTCTTCAGAAAGGGATAGGATAATATTCTCTATATATGGTTAATTTACCTGTTTTTATATATGGTTAATTTACCTCTTTTTCCGAGGTCACATGGAAAACCATCTACCTCAAGTCCTCAAAGGTAGAATGAAAAATTTTAAATGGATAGTAAATCAACGGAGGTAGACAAAGACAACAAAATTCTAAATTGGTTATACAAAGATGAGGAAGAGTCATATCAATGCTTTCAACATATTAGAATTCTCACACATAAATATGGAAAAGGTTTTAAAATAACACAAAAAATGGGCTACCAAGGAAAGGGTTCTCTTGGTAGGAGAAACGAAGGATTTCTAGAACCCATAAAAACTACTTGGAGGTTTAGTCAAGAGAAAACTAGATAAGGGTACCATGAACAAGGCCATAATAAAAATAAAATCCCTCGAATGTATGAGAAAGTAGCGAAGGTAGAATAATATAGTGGTGATGATTTACAAAAGTGAGAATGGAATTCCTTATCTGAAGATTAATTCCATGATAAGGAAGTTTATGTGATCAACTATTACACACCTACATCAAACAGAGCATCGAGTTAGAGCTATGAATGGGTAGGAGATCCATAAGTACCTACATTATTAGAGGGACAAAGCTCTAGTTTTACATTATAAGAACTAGATCCAAAATGTGCTCAAGACTATTCTAGTGAGGAAGAAATAGATGCAAACTCTATGGACAATCCTGAATAATCACACGTTATAGATATTGATGATACATTGTATGCACCAAGTTATAAAAAAAATTGTGATATTAACTCCCATAGACTTAAATCCACCCTATGATTCATTTTCTTGTTTAACTCCCATAGACTTAATTCCTTATTTGAAGAGTCCTATCAAAAGGAAGTGAAGGGGGAAAGTGTCAAGTTTCTTAGTCACAACAATAAAATAAATAAAAGAAAAAATCTAAGTTATAGTGGTGAAAACCACCATGTGGTAGTACTAGATCAAGAAAAAGTAGAAATAAAAGTTGTATCCAAAGGTGAAAAACCAATTGAGGCACCTAAGCATGATAATCTTGACAATTTACCTTAACAATATAAAAAGGTCATCTATATTGATTGAGCCAACATAGAAAGTAAACATTGGAACTAAGGAAGAGACTAATATCATCAATTTAGCAACATCTTTGTACAAATAGGAGAGGAAAAAATTCATTAACTTTTGAAATGAAAGACAAGTCAATTTTCGGTGGTAATATGTAGTGCCACTCCAACAATGTCATTACAAAGAGGTAATAGAGCCTTAGACCTTGGATTGCAAGCACAATAAAGTAAGTATACTTGATGTTAAATACTATTTGATGTATCTAGAAACATATGTCACATTAAATGAAATACTACGATGTTAGATCATGTTGTTACTTTTTATTTGGATCATAGATTCATGATGGTGATTTATGAAGATATATGAGATTTTTTATTTTTGAGAGTATTGGATTAATATGTTTGAATGAATGTCATTGATTCCTAGACATTATGCCTTATATTCTGATGGGTATTTTATGGAGATGTGCATTGAGATATGCTCACATTGCTGGAAATGTTTTATTTAAATGATTTATATTTAAATGCAATGTTAATATAATTATATGATGTGTACCTCCTCACCACATCACTTCTATGCATTTATCCCTTAGTATCGGTATGAAGTGAGACAAAGTTGTAGTCATTTTCTTGCGATCTACACAATGTCTCACTCTCCTTCACTATTATTAATTGA
>MU226461.1:2517908-2529835 GCA_018584345.1 Thuja plicata
TATATATATTGTGAGAAATGATACTTTATATTTTCATGTTTCAGTCAACATGTACTAGGCACATTCATCCTGAGTTACAAGAATTGAGTGTGTGTCTATATCTCCGGTAGTGGGCGGAGGAGATAGTA
Source organism: Thuja plicata (assembly GCA_018584345.1). Classification (NCBI taxonomy): domain Eukaryota; kingdom Viridiplantae; phylum Streptophyta; class Pinopsida; order Cupressales; family Cupressaceae; genus Thuja; species Thuja plicata. The sequence goes on from MU226461.1 coordinate 2,518,037, forward strand.
GCTTCGACTTTTCATTTTGAGTCAATGTTGTCCCTCTATGGATGACGTATCCATAATGAATACATTATTCCATCCAGTATGTGTTGGTAAATCCATATTCATATTGCATTTGTGAAAGACTAGTTGTGTGTCTGTGCATTAGAATTTCCATAGTTGTTGCAAAAGAGGATTTAATTAATAATATTCATTTTAATTATTATATAGTTATTTTATATTTTCCAGTAATTTTATCTTAGAGCTATTCTATTTAAATGAAATTGATTAAATTATCCAGGTTGAGTTTGGGGGATTTTTGTAGAGTTTTAATTTATTTAATTTAATTGGTTTTATTTTGGCCTTTTTGGTTTTAAGTGAAAAATGACTTATAATGAGAAATTAGAGCTCATTTTCTCACTTTTGCATTTTGAAGAGCAAAAATTTCTCTAACCCTCTTGTGAGCAATTTGAAGATTTTCTTGTTGGTTGTGATCCCCTTGCTAGATTTTTGTGGGTAGTGGCTTGTTGGATCCGTTTCATGGTTGCTAAACTTCAGGTGGAGTTTTTTGTGTTTACATGGAGTCTCCACTATTTTCTTCATTTTCTTTGTTTTAACCATTTGTGTGAGGTAGGGCATCTCACTATTTCTTGTATACTCTATTTTTTATATGAAATTGGTTTCTTTAGATTAGTGGGTTGAGAATTAGTATCCCCCCATGATTTGGTGTATTTATCTTACCCATTTGTGTCTATGCGAATTTATATGTGTTTTCCCATCTTGTATTTATGGATTTTAATGTAGTTATATTGTCAAATTTCTGTCAAGTGACCAAATTTGGAATTTTATTGGAAAAGTGTGAGGTTGGGTATATTTATACTAATGAGTTTTAATTTCATAGCTAGATTCCAAGTTTTATTTTTGGGCTTTTTCGTCAATGCACCGTGTTACGTGCCATCCTGAACTTATTTATCCTCATGTTTGGAATGACCTAATTATTTTAATTAGTATCCTTTTCTAAAAAGAATAATATTATAGAGTTAGAATGGTGATAGGAAATTCTAAGTATTTTAATATTTTTATCCAAAGTGCCCTTTCATCGTTAAATTGTTGATTTTCACTTGTCAGATTTTGTCAAAATTTGGTGTTTTGATGTATTTTATGGTTTGTGAGTTTTCCTCAGTTCCTCATGAGATATATGTTAAATTTAATTTAATTCCAAGTTATTTTCATAGTGGCCAATTGGGTAGTTTGGTATTTGAGCCTTTATTGCATTTTACTGAGTTTTCTTACCTTGAGCATTTGGGAGTTGAGATATCCTCCTTTCTTTCTCTTATTGTTGTTTCTCTTTTTTTTAGAAATGACACCTTCCATTCGTGAGTGGAGATCTCATGTGACATATCGATGTAGGTGTTGAGACCACATCTAGGCATGTAGTTGAGCTATGCCATTATGCTGAGGTCTGAGTGACCCATACTCTTGGTTTGAGACCAATTGAGTTTACCATATTTCTTTATGGTTGTTCATGACTTTGAGTCTTCCCTTTCTTTATTCCTTTTTTCTTTTTTGGTTTGTGCCTCATTGTTGAAATGAGATGATCCTAGTTGGTGTTTGAGTATTGGAGTGGAGTGTCTCTCCAAGGCGGGCTGGGACACAAAGGGGTCCAAGGGTATCCCTTGGTAGAGTTCTCAATAAGTGATAACTAAATAATGAATGAAGTTAAAACATAATTAGTAATGTTAACAATGGGATTTATTGTGACAACCTTTCCTTCATTTGATCATGTAGATATGGCATGCCTTTTCCTTGCCATCATTTGAGAACATTGATATGGCATAGTATCTTTCCATCTCTGGATGTTGATATGGTACGAACTCAGCTTGTTGTCTACGAACATTGATATGACCTAGTAGAGTTTCCTTGACAAGAGAAGGGTTGTTTGAAGTAAAATGGGCCACCATGTGCCATGTGATGACATTCCCACTCCTAAGTCTCTCCACCAAGCCATCATTGTACTGAGTAGTGACGTTGTGTACCTAGAGTAATTTTTATTCTTGTTTGATTTTTTATCAGATGTTGAGTGTTTTTTGTAATCTCCTTTGATTTTTTAGCACATGTTGAGTATTCTCCATGTTTGATAGAAATATTTTCTTGTGTATTGCTCTACATGTTGTGTGTTCTCCATGTATCATGTAGTATGCATTTTCTTGGCATGTGTGTTATTCACACCCCTTGATTGAGTGTTTTCCTTATGTTTGTGGTCAAGGTAAAATCTACATGAGCATGGTGGAGTGGGATTAAGGGTTCCAAGTTTTAGGTGGTGTTACAATATTATACCACTGCTAGAGACTGACATACAGGCATAAAATTCTTTCAGACTCAAAGTGTTTGAACATTGAGTACTCTAAGTTACGCTTCACTAGACTCATGTTGTTCATGCTTAGATGTTCTTTGAGTTATGTACTTAGAGAATTTGCATTGATGTATATGTATTTAATCTTTATATGCACGTGTTCATATGTGATCTTAGAGTATATTGATTTTTTGTGATCTTCATGGCACTAGGATATGCATTATATTGATACTTGTTGTTCTTTATTATTATCCTAGCTTCTTTTACGAGATTGTATTTATATTTTAGTGATGCAATTGAGTGATCATGGCCTTGATATGTGCATATTATGTACTCCCCAATGTATAACTAGATGCCTTCTAGTTGTATGTTGGAGTTGGCATAGTTTTATCTAGGTATTTCTTGCTTTCTTACATTCTTGAGTCAAAATCACCCAATCGTCATCTACGTTTAACGAGAGTCATCTCTGACTCTAGGGTCTAAGAATTTTTGGTCTCAGACTTCACTAGTAAACTATTTTTGATGAATTTTCATCTATGCAGATGAATGTCTACATTTGAGGTCCTTCGTCTATGTCCTCATTGGATTGAGTCTTTATCAGACTTCACCAGTGGCCCAATTGTTGTCTACGCAAATCAATGTCTTTGCATACCAATCGTTGTCTATTCCTGAACATCGTCATCTCCAACCTTAATGGAATTTTTTCCAGTTTGGAACCACCATATTATTTTGCGAGCTTCAAGGGATTATCGAAGGTCCCTAAGCATCATGGGAGCCTTCTCATTTCTCTTTATGATTGTTTTATTATCCTTTTGGGTTAGGATGTGATTTAAAAAGGTAAATGAACTTGTATTTTAATCCATGTTAGCAACATTTAATTTGTGATTAAAATGAATATCAATTATATGGATTGAGGTTGAAGATTAGTCTCCTCTTAGTGTAGCCATGAGTTCTTGCTGGCCTGGCCTCTTATGGTTTGTGGACAGTGTCAGGGTCCTTGAAGGGAAAATTTGAGAATATGTGGTCTCCATTTTGAGTGTATGTTTGGTTTCTTGGGAACCTTAAGAGGTGCTCATTAAGACTTTCACTTGTGCATGAGCATGTGATGTTCATGACATGATATTTAGTTATCTTTTATTTCTTATGAGATGTTTACATGATGCACTTTATTACTTGATTTTTATGTTGTGTTAACTTTTATTTCAAAAAAAACTAGTGCATGTTTTATCCATATTTTCCAAGGATCCCGAAGCGGGCATTACGTCTGGTATTAGAGCCCATTTTCATACATTGAGATCTCTATGTTATGCTCACATTTTTTTTGGTGTGATTCATGTGTAGTTGTGATACCTTATGATGTTTATCTTTCCTTTCTTGTATTCCTTAGCAGGGCGATAGATGGTTGAAGTTACAAACCTTCATTTTTAGTTCATGGAGGATCTCTCCTCCTAGGGTTTTTCCCTTAATATTCTCAATTGGAGTATGAAAATTAGTTGAGATTATTTTGAGGTTGGGTGTGTTGTCCCCTCATGACCTTCACGGTAGATATACTTGTGTATGTCATCATGTGCTTGTGGGAAGGTCTGAAGGATCTTGGAAATAGTCTAGACGTGCTTATTTTTTGCATTCTCAGATTAAACATGACTAATTTGGCTTCATATTTATGTGTTAATCTCTAAGATATATTGAGGATTAGTATCCAAAACTTAGTCATTTAATTAGGCAGTTTTAGTTGGCTATCACTGTGGCCGAGCTAAAACTATGCAAGGTCGAGCAACATTGTCGAGCAGTTTTCAGTATGCCTAGTTACATTGCCGAGCCGAGTAGAGACATAGATGTTAAATGCCAAGCGATAGATAGTCAAGTGCCAAGCAGAACATTTTTTGTATATCTATTAGGAATGATACAAACTTAAAGATAAGTGATCCAGCCGACTTGTATAAGATTTTTGGGCCGACATTGTGTGCATTTAATATTCTCATATGGAGTTAGTTATGCATTAAATTGTTTTACCCTATGCATGATTCATTGTAAGCATTAATTGTTTTATCATCTAGGCATGGATATCAGATCTTGATCATTGATCTAGATCTCACTATGAGATCTGTATAGATATATTATATTGCTTCGAAACCCTAATGGATATGAATGTATGTGCAAGAGGCAGAAGAGTATTTTGTTGAAGTGACTCCATTTTGATATGAAATGCACAGAGGATTATTTTGTTCAGAAGCAGAGATCAAGCAGAGCATAACACAGTGAACAACAAAGTAAAGGTATATTAGATTATAAGATCAGAAGAGATACTAAAAAGAGGAGATTCGTCATCAGCATCAAAGTGCACATCGAAGGATCAATACTTGAGACTTTCTAATCATTGTATCAGGTGAAAATCTCTTAATAGAGTAGTTTTAGTAGGCCTTTATTTATCTCATAAAAGAGTGCTTACTTTATTGTAAGTTTAAATCCTTTAACAAGGTAGATTGTAATGATCTAAAGCTTTTAACAGAGTAGACCTTTAACAAGGTAGATTACACTTTGTAATCAAACATTGTAACCTTAACAGGTACACTTTATTACTGCAGTAGTGAAGACTTTTGTGGGTGTCATCCCCAACCCAGTTTTACCTATTTGGGTTTCTGGGTTACCAAATTATTGTGTAATGTGTTACTTATTTCATGGTGTGGATGCTATCTGAGATTACATTAGATTCATTTATGCATGAATGTGTTATCATTTTGTTTTAAGTGTTTATATTTGAAGATCTGATTCACCCCCCATCTCGGTATCTTGCTTTTCCATTATTGTATTTCCAAAAATTGGTATCAGAGCTAGAGTTCTCTAAAAGGTTATAATCAGCTCTAGAAATCAGATCTTGAAATGGAGATCTACATGATGGATAAAGTCATTGAGAATCAAAATATTGACATTCAACTAGCACTCCAATAGCTTGAGTCTGCAAGACAAGAATTAAAGAAGTCCTTGGATGCAAGCAAAGATTTGGCCAAACAAATGAATGCCACTCATTATCAGGAAGAGGACACTAAAAATCTATTTTAGAATGGAGATTCTACTGAGAGCGATGCAACAATAGCAGATCTACTAGAAAAGAACAGTGCACTATGTGAAGAAATCAAAACTTTGAAGAAAGAACAAGAAGCCCAATCAATAAGAATGTGTGAATTTGTTGAACAGAAAAAGAAAGCCGAAGATGACAAGGCTATGGCAGAAGAAGACAAGAGAATGCTAACTACCAGACTTGATGAAACAACACATGATGTGCAAACCATGATAGTTAATCAAGTGGACATGGGAAATCAACTACTACTTGTGAATCAAGAGATCAACAGGAAAGACTTGGAGATTGTTAATCTTAGATCTGAGAATAGTCAATTGAAAGATGAATTGAGATCTGAGAAAGAAATCAATAATAGAGTAAATGATCCAAGTGCAGCTATGAGCTACTTTGAACAATTGGTGGTAGCATCAAGAAGACCTAAAGACTCTTCTGGATTAGGTCACACTGAACAACATACAACCACTGAGGATGGAGAATCATCTAAGATAGGTGAAAGAAAGAATGCAAAGCTGAGAAACAAGAAACCTATTTGTCACCACTGTGGAAAACCAAGCCATACAAAAAACATATGTTGAAGCAAGAATGGTAGGTCCAATCCAAAAACCAACTTGAATGGTTATTGCTTTAAATGTAATAAGTTTGGACACCAAGCATGTGAATATAAGGCAAAGGCAAGAAAAACACCTAGACTCAATGGTAATTGCTATAATTGTCACAAATTTGGTCATAGAGTACAAGATTGCAGATCTAAAGGTAAAAAGAAATGGACATCAAAGGTACAAGAGAAATCACCAAGAAAAGGTAATACTCACAATTGGGATTACAATACATGGAATAGTTGTCATTACTGTGGTGAGTATGGACATGTTCCAGAAAATTGCATAAGGACACATTTCAGAGGTAAGTGTAAAAGTTGGATGAATGGGAGCCTAGTTTGTCACAGTTGTCTGAAAATTGGACATACAAGGAAAGATTGCAAGACTAGAGTACTAGCTCCTACTGTTGAGAAAATAAGGGAACATATGAACAAGACATGGGTCAAGAAGTCTGAACCATGCAGCAGTAAAGCCAATGAAGCCGAGATCCCCCAATCCAATGGATCAAGTGATCACATCATCTCCAACTAAGAGAAATAGGTATGTAAGGAACTGTATTTAAAATTCTATACACTAGTTCCTAACATGAAATGTACAAAAAGTCCATATTTTCATATGTTAAGATGCACCAGGACATACTTGAAGACAAAATGTTGAGATGAGAAAATTGTGCTACAAGTGTCGAGTACTATTCATGTACACTAAAGCCGAGTTGTTTAGTGAGTGCTGAGTTTTGTTGGCGGAGTAAAATTCTGTGAAGGTCAAGTGTAGTGAGCCAAGTGGGATGCAAGTTGTGTTAAAGCTGAGGATAGTTGGCTTGCACTAACTCAATGGGAAGAACATTTAATGCTCACCTACCTTTATCCTTTCATAGCTTAAAAGGGATGAAAAATTGACACTTCATTTTTACCTTGCGATTTTACTATTTATGGAGTGATTGAAGCAATTTACAGAATTGATCTTAACAGGGCTAAGAATGAAGATTTCATCAGTGTGCCAACGAAAATCTTGAAGTGAATAGTGAACAGTGAATAGAGAATAGTGTGAAGCATCACTTGCCAAGGTATTCTATTTTCCATCCCTCAAACCCTAAATTTCAGAGTTATGGCTGCAAGTTCTTCTACACCAGCCAAGAACATGGAGGTAGAACAAGAACAAATTCAGTTGATTTGGAGTGATGAATGTGAACCTCTCAACTTTCGAGCCATTTCAAAATGTGTGATACAAAGTGATTTGATGGGAGCCCTGTCATCCATTCCTCCCAAGGTACTTATGATTCATGATGTTCGATCATGCTATATTGTTAAAATTGGAGAAGTAGGAGACAATGAATTGAGGAAATCCTATAGAAAACTGTGTGATAATGGAGTTCTAAAGGAAGAATTCAAACATTTAGCCAAAAAAGGGTTAACTCATGCCCTATATTTTCCCCAAGGCTTTAAAGATGAATGGATGAAAGTTATCCTTACCTGAGTTCATGACATGAGCATGTGGCTAGACAATGGACCACTCAAGATCACCAAGAGTATGATTCATCAAGTGACTAGATATCCTGTAGTGAATGGAAAGCAGACCATGAGGGATAATAGAAAAGAGGAAATTACATTGAACACTGGAGCAGTATGGAATAATCGAGGTATGACTATCTCTACAATTACTGACATAGAACTTGATTTTGGAGTAAGGGTTATTGCACATAAGCTCTATCAGTCTAGCAGATTGGATAGTGTTCCCAGTACAACAGTTGATCAGGCATGGAAAATTGTGAAGAAGAATCACACATATGATCTTGCCAAGCTACAACAGACATAGTTAGCTAAGAACCTTGTATCAATCAGGAAGGCTAAGAGCTTATCATGTAAGTTTGGTTCTTTACTAGTTTGTATATTCTTTTACATTCAGCATACATTTCCTACTCTAGAAAATATTGTTTGGAAAAAGGATAGGCCATTACAGTTCAGATTAGTGAATGTATAAAGAAGCTAGGGAGAAATTTCAATAGCATTATGGGTAGCTACTTTGTAGAATTCAAGAAGAGAATGAGATTAAGGACTAGGATTCCTAAGTCACTAGTGGAGAAACACTATGAGGAAATATGTTTTCTAGTTGACATAGATAACACTTATATCAAGGTAGTAACTCCTAGAATAACATGTTTGGAGCCATTCCCATATGGGATTAATGTTGATGAAGCATCAAATGCCATCATTGCACTCCTAGCTGAGGCAATTGACACCACTGCAAAGAGATTTGGAAACTATGATGAATTTAAGGCTAAGATCTCTAGAAGTTTGAATGAAGGAACTATGGAGAGGAAAAGAAAGAAGATAGTAAAAAATATGAAGAAAATGGTTGGATTGGGTAGTGATGAAGAACCTGAGGATACGCCTCTAGGTCTATCCACTGGACAAGGTGAGGATATTTCTACTAAGGAGGAAGTTAGTGCATTAGAAGAAATTACACAGAAGGCTAAGGGCAAGAAGCCATCAATTGTTATTGTAACCAAGCCTAGCCAAGAAAAACCTAAGGTTACACCTCCTATAACTAATCATCCAAGGACAAGAGAATCTACTATTACTTCCCTAGTATAAGTGAAAACAAAATTATATGGCAAGAGAAAAGTTGCAGAAAGTACTTCTGGTAAGGAAGCAAAGTTTGCTCCTAAGGCTGAGTCGAGTAAGCCAGCAAAGAGACCAAGAAGGAAATTAAACTTGCAAACAGATAGTGATGAGGAGAAGATAGAAATAGATGTACCCAACAACATACCTATAGGTCAGTTCAAGAAAACAGCAAACATTGATGAGGTATGTGATACTTTAAGGAATTCAGCAGGGTTAGCAACATCTAAGTTCATCAAATGTGACAAGTTGAAAATAGTAGATAGGCACAAAGTTTAGGAAGCACTCTTGGACATGATGAGTACCTTTAAATTGACTCCTACAGAGATAGGAAATCATGTGCCTAATGAACTATATGAATTTTTGTCAAGAAAATGGGAATTTGCACTTGCCACTGAGAGATAGATCCGAGAAGGAACTTTAGCCAAAATAATTCCTGACTTAACCTCTAAACAATGAGCCAAATTCATTGAGGAGTACAAGAACAGGTTTGTTCCCAAACTCAGAGGATATGTTTTTTTAAAGAATGACATTGAAGGTGTAGTAAAATAGAGTACAAGGATCTAGAAAGATATTTTTGGACTGATTGTTCCAAAAGACAAGAAATATGGTGAAGGGAAATCCGAGTCAAAGACACAAGAAGTTGAAGAAAAGACTACCCCTGAACCACAGATAGTCAAAGATCAAATTTCCACTAAATAGGAAAAGACCAAGGATGCATTAGATGCAAAAAACTCTATTGATTTGACTACAGATAGTCCTTTGGATTATATAGTTGATGATCCAAGAAATTTGAATGCTGAGGAACAACAGATGCTGAGTGGAAAAGACACCGATTTGCCTATCAAGGCAACTGATATAGAAGAAGGGAAGACCACAACATCTAAGGAAATAATTGAAGTTGTTAGTGATCAGAAAGGTGAAGGGAAACAACAAACAACTAAACAAGGGGTAACTTCACAAGATCCACCTATTTTAGAGGTTGTGAAGACGATTTTGGATAGTGGAGTTGAAACAACAGATGTTTTTGATAAGCCTAAAGAAGAAGAGGTAGCATGAGTGTTGGTTGAGATACCACACTCTACATCATCCACTCCCACAGGTCCTAAAACTGGTGGTATGCCAAATCCACAAACTATATTGACAGAATTGAAGGAGGCATTGGATACAGAAACTATCAAAGGGAAAGACATTATGCTGCCGAGCATAAATTCTCCAGAAATGAAGAAGAAGAAGATCCTAAAGAAGTCACAAATTTTAGATGTAACATTAGATGAATTCATTATTATTCCATAATGGGATCCCAATGAGTTATCTTTTGAACAAATTGGGACTCTTCAAGAGTTGCTTAAAAGGAAGAAGAGACAGGAAGAGATGAAGATAGAACAAAAGCAAAAGAAGATGTTGCATGACATCAAAGACATATTTACAAAAGCTTTTGACTTAGAGGATGGAATGCCTCAAGCTCCAATCATAGATCAACTCATCACCATTGTACAGAAAGTAACAGATGAGGACATAGATAGCAATGAGAAGCTTCTACAATGGTCCAGGAGAAGATTTAAGAGCAAAGTTCTAGAGAAGATCTCAGAAGAGATAGCAACAAAACAAGTTTAAATTTCTATTCTTGTAGAAACCTTAGAGAAAGTTATAGCCAATGTTTATTATTTTTAGAGGAAATTATGTGATGTTGAATTTTTCACAAAGGATAATTTACAGCTTGTTGAGAAGCTACAGTTAGATTTGAGATCAACTGGTAATACTTTAGGTAAAGATACTACCTCCAGTTCTTTACATTTTAACAAGTTGATAAATGCACAAAGGAGAATAGCCGAGCTTATGGCTGAAGATGGTCGCATAAGGGCCAAGTTGATAACTATTCAGACAAGCTTATTGCCTCACTTGGAGGTAATACAAAAGGAACTTTCAAAAGTAAAGGAATTATCATCGAGCAGTGCAAATCTATTGATTGCAGAGAGTTTAGTAAGTCTAGCTGTCAAGCTAGAAATCAAACTAGAAGTTATGAAGGTTGCAAAGGATAGCTAGGATACAACATTTGAATCCACCTTGCAGCTTCATAAATAGTTTTTGGATAAGTATAACTTAAGCCCACTAGAAATCAGTGACAAAAACAAGGGGGAAGTTAGTGAGGAAGTTAGTACTACTGAAGGAGGTAGCTAGTATAGAAGTTGGTAAAGAGATATGAAAGGATACATCAGTACAACAAAGGTACACTTGTATATAATTTTTGAAGGCATTGTAAAATTTTTGTATAAGTATATTCCTAGGGGAGTACTTAGCGTACTTAGGCAATATTTTGATGAAATGTACAGAAGTAATGATAAGTGTTTTTTGCCACTAATATCAAAGGGGGAGATTGTACTTAATCTCTAAGATATATTGATGATTAGTGTCCAACACTTAGTCATTTCATTAGGTAGTTTTAGTTGGCTATCACTGTGGCTGAGCTAAAACTATGCAAGGTCGAGCAACACTGTTGAGCAGTTTTCAGTAATCCTAGTTACATTGCCGAGCCGAGTAGAGACATAGATGTTAAATACCGAGCAACAGACAGTCAAGTGCCGAGTAGAACAGTTTTTGTATATCTCTCAGCAATGATACAAACTTAAAGATAAGTGATCCGGCCAACTTGTATAAGCTTTTTGGGCCAAAATTATGTGCATTTAATATTCTCATACAGAGTTATTTATGCATTTAATTGTTTTAAAATATGCATGACTCATTGTAAGCATTAATTTTTTTACCATCTAGGCATGGATATCAGATCTTGATCATTGATCTAGATCTCACTATTAGATCTGTATAAATATATTAGATTGCTTCAAAACCCTAATGGATATGAATGTATGTGCAAGAGGCAGAATATTTTTTTGTTGAAGTGACTGCATTTTGATATGAAATGCATAGAGGGTTATTTTGTTCAGAAGCAAAGATCAAGAAGAGCATAACACAGTGAACAACAGAGTAAAGGTATATCTAAGATCAGAAGAGATACTGAAAAGAGGAGATCCATCATCAGCATCAAAGTGCACATCGAAGGATCAATACTTGAGACTTTCTAATCATTGTATCAGGTGAAAATCTCTTAATAGAGTGGTTTTAGCAGGCCTTTATTTATCTCTTAATAGAGTGCTTACTTCATTGTAAGTTTAAATCCTT
>MU226461.1:2546984-2569364 GCA_018584345.1 Thuja plicata
TTATTCACCCTTGGGAGGGTTGGGTAACCTTGATGGGGTGAAAGTTAGTGATCTACCCAAGTAGTGTAGAGTCTCCCATGTGTGGAGGGATGTACATGGGTATATGGGTGCCCATGATGCCAAGAATGCCCAAAGTAATTTGGGGTTCATAAGAAAGATTGGAAGGCTTGAGGCCATAACTTATTTTTTTGAAAGAAAGGTAAATTTACTCTAGTTGCCACCGTAGGGCTTGGAAGAGAAGGGTAGAAATTTGTTCGTGAGTCCATGTGTGGCCATGGAAAAAGATTAAGATATGGTACTTAGGAATGTTGAGCCCATGTGTGGCCTATTCCTAATGTATGAGTTTGTATTATTGGATTTTTCCTCTTGTGGTAGTCCTCTTTCACCCCTTTGTTTCAGGTCTTTTGGAGACCTATGTATATCCTTGGGCAATGGGAATTTTCTTGTGTTCATGTTTTTTCAGTTTTCTAGTCTTTATGTGTGTATGTATCCTGGTTCAGTTCTGGATCCCATAGCTCGGGGGTGGCCTTGCAAAGGCCTAGGTTACGAGGTGAGCCTCTATGGTCAACCATGATATTTTTGCAGGTTCAGAGAAAGATTCTAAAAATATTGCCAAATTTTTGGATTCTTGGTTGTAATTTCTACCTCAAAGTCTTTTTCTATTCAAAGCTTCTTCCTTGTAAAATTTGAAAGGTTTTGAAAAATGTAAACTCTTGTATTTTTTAAATCAGAGTATGTTCATTTCTTTTAATAAAATAAGTACTTGGACCTTTATTTGAAATGTTGGTTATCCCAAAATAAATTTATGGATGTATTACTAAATATAGTGGAAAAGCAAATCTTATGGATTATAACTTTATATGTCATTGCAAATTTAGAATAAACTTTCAATTCTTTCAAATATGTGAAATTTGTTACGGTGTAAAAAGAATTTATCCCCTATAGTTAATATTACATGTTTAAAGGAAATTTATGTTGTTTAGATTAAGGTTAAAGTGCACAAATTTTGGGGCATGACACTTGGTATCAGAGCTATGGGTTCCACATTAGGGCCTTGAGTTCACTATGCTTAGTCTATGTATGTAAGTGTTAATATTAAAAAATAAGAAATTACTCTTAAGGTATGAACCTAATCTTAGTGAACCTAGGAAAATTTGTGTTCATATAGTATTTCAATTGCATGTTAGAAACAATATTGCATACTCATAAAACCTAGTATATCAATAAGAGGGTTCTAATTTAGCTTGTAATATCTATAATAACAAGTGGCTATTTCTTTTCTTTTTCTCAAAGGTTAAAAATTACTTATTGGTTTAAATTACCCTTATAGTCTTGTATTTTATAATTTTGTGAAAAGTTTGTTTAAACATACAATACGATTATAAATTCATAGAAAATAATTGAATAAGCTATCATTGGGTATCCTAGTGTTTATTAATCTAAAATAAACTTTTAAAAAGAAGAACGAAAGTGTACATGCTATTGTTAAAATAATTAACTTAAATAGATTATTGTTTATAATGTTTATGAGAAAGAAAAGTCAATTATTTTGTGGCTAAACTAGTAATAAAAAAAAGGACTTTAACACTTTACAAAATTACATCTTTGGTGAACAATCAATATGATTATATTCATTTATATAATATTAAATCTATATAATTAAAGCAATATAAACATACTTGACATAAACTATATAGATAAATATTACTTTTTGTATATATATATATATATATATAATTTCTTACAATTTCACAAAGTTAAGAAAATTACGATACCGTTAGCCGACCACCCACTAGGGCCTATAGCGATTAATTAGGAAGGCCAAGCGAGAGCCCTACCGCTACTATAGCTGCCCCTACTAACTAAAAGTCAGTCGTTTGTTAGAAAGCAATCAACTCACCTGCCTATAGTGAGAGTAGGGCTGCTTTCACCATTGTTGGAGTGAATCCCATTACTTAAATTGAACTCAAAATATTTCCAATTGTTATAATCCATACCTTTTTCTTAAAGAATTAGTACAATATTCATAAATAACCATAGTTAAAAAAATGCAAGATCAGAAAAGAATGTTGGCTCAAAAGTGTAATCCAACACCCCATGCATGGCAAGAGACTCCAAACTTCAAGTTAACATCAATGAATAGTTTTGCACTATCTCGTGTCATTCAAAGTAGCTTTCATAGAAAGAAGCATTCCCCATTATTAGGGATACTTTTTTGCAAAGAAAATAAAATGATGGATAACTCTTGTGAGTCACACATGTAAATGGGTGTCGTGTGAGTTGAGGGCAACATTTTCATATTATGGGTGGAGAATGAGAATGACAATATTTTATTCAAAAATGAAGTTTCTTTTTTCATACTTTGCGGGGACGGGGGGGAAGAGCGGTGCCTAGTGGCACGGCTACACTGTGTAAGAAAAGTGGGCGGCTTCCCACTATGGTAACACAGTGGCTGATGCCCCTGTGCTCATCTCCCACTGCCCTACCTCCATGGCGCTCATAGCCCTTGCGCTTCTAAGTCGCCAACCCTCACCATTTCCCCAGTTTCTAACCCCCGCACACCGCCTTGATTCACCATGCCTCCCGCTCTCCTCTATGCTTGGGCCGCCGCTCTCCTCTGTGCTTAGGCCCACATCCTCTTCTCCACTACCTTTTGTGCCACCCTCGGCCCTCTCTCACCTCCACCCAAAAGGATCTCCTCCTCTGCGCACCACCCTTCACTTGCCAAAATGTCGCCGCATCCTCAGTTTCACCACTATTTTGGCCACCACACCAGGCATGGCTAGGGTTTAGAAACCCTAGTCCTCCGCTGATATCATAATAGGAAATAATAAAATAATTAGAGGGGGGCACATTTAACATTTTAGCCATTTAGTAAATTATATTTATAAAGTTTTCAACTCTGTAGATTTTATTTGTTTTGGATTTCAAAATTTATCTATTTTAATACATAGTTGTAATTGTTGACTTATAAATTAGAAGTTTCCAGATTTGATCCATTTAAAGATTTGATCCATTTAAATATTACAATAAGTTAATTTGATTTGTTTGAGTATAGTAGATTTTTATGTTTGAGTTGTTGAATTTAGATTTTGGAAAATTCTAATAGAGTATTATTATTAATTATTACCTTTAATACTATGGCACTTTGATTAATTTTATTATAGAAGTAAGCTTGTTGTTTTATAGGTTTATTAAAATTAATTTGCCTTTAATCTAACAGTTAAAGTAAGATTGATAGTGAACTTTTAAGGAACTTAAAGATTAAAATGTTTAGTCCTTAATGAAGGTTGGTAATGCTAGTTAATAATTCACTTGGGTTAACCTCTTTCAATTTAGTTCCTTAAATTATTTAGATTATCGAATAGAAATTAATGGCTGATTCATTATAATGTATGAATTAAGTTAATTATTTTTTAACTTTATTGTTTTGTAAATAAGATTATTATAAGAAAGTTTAGGGAATTATTTCAAAATGCTTAGTATTTTCGAAGGACAACTTCTAAATATTTTTTTAAATGGAGAATTAACTAAAGTTAATTAATAAATACATGGGGTAGTAAACACCTAAATGTTAAACTATGACACCATTTTGTTAACCCTTTTTAAATCATTGTAAAACATCCTTTGTCTCAAATGACCCTATAAACTATCTATGTTATTACATCGTCAAACTTGGTCAACAATGTCATTATACGATTAACTTTAAATAAATCTATAAGGGGTTAAATTTGAAAGTATGATTGGAGATAATATCAAATCAGTTTTAATGTTAAGTTTATTAAGAAGTAATAGGCTTAAAATTAAAAGGTGTACCTTATATCTTTATTATAGTATGGATATTGGTTTATTAAAATCTATAGGCTAGTACGTAATTAATTAGGATTAAATTTTAATTAGATTTACATTATTATGGAATTTATAATGTGAGGAGGTTGATTGTTTAATTTTAAACAATATTAAATCATTTATATTCACATTTAATTAAAGATAAGATCTTATTGATATTATATAAAGGGCATAACTTTGAGTGTACTGATGTTTATGATTAAAAAGCATACCTAAGATTATTTAGCATTTACTTTACTATTTAAAATTAAAATTATCTAAAAGTTAGAGGATTTAAATTTAGAGTGTTTAGTTATTGTTGGAGGTTGAATATGTTAGTAAATTATAGTTAAACTAGAATATAAATGAACTCAATTAATTTTGTATGTTAATATTTACGATTAATGTCTATCAATAAATGTGATTTAGTAAAGTGTTAATTTTATTAAAGAGTTAATTTTTAGGTAAGACTAAATATGATTAGATCTGTAAAATATTCAATAAAAGTTGATTTAATTATCTTTATTGACATTTTAAAGAGGGATTCATCAGGATGTTTCTATAAGATAATAAACAATTTAATGTTATATAGTATAAACCTATTAGGGATATGAGGAGAATCGATTTGTTTAATTTACTTTAAAATGAATATAAGTAAGTTTAATAAATAGATTTGATATTAAAGTTTAATTGTAAAATTTATTTATTTGGTTAGCACTTTTATCTCTAGGGTATTTGATTTTTACGTAAAGGGGATTTAACTATAGAGTATTATTAAAGTCAAAATTATTAGAATTAACTTGATTGCTTAAATTTGAATATTATTAATTCATTCATATTCACATTTAAGGCTAGATTTATGATTAAAGATGAATGAAATAAAATGTGTTATTGTATAGAAATGTAATCCTTGAGACATATGTTTTACGAGAATATCTGGTCATGTTCTTTAGCGCACCTTGGATGCAAGGTGTCGTGTAGCTTCTACTCCCTCCTTGTGGCTAAGTGTTAGTCACTCTATGTATGTGATTTAATTTAATTTGATTTTCAGCTTTGATGAACTTGGAAGTGAAAAAGGGCTAGTTGAATTCTTTTTGGTTTTCTTGTAATCATCTAGTCACCAAATTTTATTTTATCCTTTAATTAGGGTTCTTGTTCACATTTATTTCTTTTGGATTTGCTTAAACTTTGGAGTTTTGAATTTGAAATTTGTGAACCTTGATTTGAGACTTATTATGATTTTTGGTGGCTTGGATGTGTGTTTTATGTTGCTAGTCCAGTGTTGTGAAGTAATGTTCTATATCATGTTCAAAATGAAATATGGATAGAATTTTTAAGGGAGTAGGTTGCGAAGAACATACCATTATCATTATTAAAATCATATTTTGCTTGAATATATGACTTATCAGTTAAGAGATCATCAAATTAAATTATCATTAACATGGTTATCCATATTAGATATAGATTGTATGAAACAATTAATAATGATCAAAATGCTTTTTATATGAGTTTCGATACTATGAGGATGCAGTATATATGAGGTCACACTTCCCCCACCTCTTTGATGAAATCCAGGAGGATGTTCATGCCTAGAGGGGGAGGATGTGAGGCCTACCCCAATCCAATATAATCTTAGCACTATTTCTCATGCTCTCCAGTCAATACTAATTTTGCTATAGTCAAACTTTTGGGACACATGTATTACTTTATGAATTTGTGGAATCCTTTGCTTGTATACAACACTTGATTATGAAATCGGGGAATCTATTAGATATTTTGTGCGAGTGATGCATATTTACATTTAGGACTTAGTTTTGATGGTTTAGTATATTGGATTAGAAAGTGGATGTTAAATAATATCAGTAATGCAGATATATTAAGAGTTATGTTCATGCATATCGATTAGATGTAGATATTGTTTAAAGTTCAATAAATCATCGATGTAAATGTGAGTGAATGTGTGTTCAATTTACATTATTATATCTTGATATGTTTAAATGTTGATTTATTGTACCTACTGATGTGTGCAATGAGTGTGTAGGAAAAGTTGACAATGTTACTAATCGGGGATTTAGAAATGGACCAATGTGAAAATCGTGATGCTAAGGTCATGTCTATAAAAAGAGACATGGACCTCGTTGTATTGTATTTTATTCATAAAAGTGTGGTGTATGATTGTATTTTATTTATTTGAGTAAATCTTTAATAAGTCATTCTCATGGAAAATTGTTGTGTCACTTGACACATGTGCACCTTGTGTGTTGGCATGGCTAGTGAATGTGACTAGCATAGGCTTAAACTTTACCCAAGAGTTACCTAGTATAGTCCCTATGCTTACCCTAAGGTTTAGGAAGATAAGATTGAGATGAGATTGAGTCAAGGAAGATGAGGATGAGTGAAGAGAGATTAGATTGAGTCTTGAAGGTTGGATTTTCGAGAGTTAACCTTGGGTGGAGTTTAGGAGGGTCATTTGGGATCCTAGGGAGTAACTAGGGTCAAAAATAACTACCCCACTTGGTACGTTAGGGGTTAGGGGTCATTTTAAGCCCATTAGGAGTCTTGAAACTCATTTATGACTCCCCTAAAGTCACCATTTTGGGAAGTGGCGAATTTGGTGAGTTGGAAGACTTTGGTTAAGCCATCCCTTCTTTCCTTACAAACATTTAAGTCCATTTATGAAGAAGGCAAGTGGGGAGAGTATATGGATTAGAGTCTTCCCTCCATTTATGGGTCCTGATATTTTAGGAAGAATGCCTATATAAGGAAGGCCTTAGAGGGAGTTTTGGGTACACACCAACTCTCTACTTTTAGAGACAATTTGTATTTGTAGGAGTAAGACTTGAGAGAAGGAGGAAGAGGGAGATGCTCTTCACAAACCACCTTGCATTTAGAATAGCTTAGATTTGAGGTGAGTTTCCTAATTAGCATAGTTAGGAGTAGTTCTTGTTTGCATTTGTACATAGCTTGAGAAATCCATGAATGTAGTTTATGTTATTGTTTTCAGCTTCATGGGTTTTCATGGAGTTATGTGTTAAGTCTTGTATTTATTTTGTGATTATTTGTTTATGGGATTCTTCAAGGATTGTTCACCCTTGGGAGAGTTGGGTAACCTTAATGGGGTGAAATTTAGTGATCTACCCAAGTAGTGTAGAGTCTCCCATGTGTGGAGGGATGTACATAGGTATATGGGTGCCCATGATGCCAAGAATGCCCAAAGTAATTTGGGGTTCATAAGAAAGATTGGAAGACTTGAAGCCATAACTTTTTTTTTTGAAAGAAAGGTAAATTTACACCAGTTTCCACCATAGGGCTTGGAAGAAAAGGGTAGAAATTTGTTCATGAGTCCATGTGTGGCCATGGAACAAGATTAAGATATGGTACCTAGGAATGTTGAGCCCATGTGTGGCCTATTCCTAGTGTATGCATTTGTATTATTGGCTTTCTCCTCTTTTGGTATTCCTCTTTCACCCCTTTGATTCAGGTCTTTTGGAGACCTATGTATATCCTTGGGCAATGGGTATTTTCTTGTGTGCATGTTTTTTCAGTTTCCTGGTTGTTATGTTTGTATGTATCCTGGTTCAGTTCTAGATCCCCTAGCTCGGGGGTGGCCTTGGTTGGGAGGTGATCCTCCATGGTAAACCTTGATATTTTTGTAAGTTCAGAGAAAGATTCTTAAAATATAGCCAAAGTTTTGGAGTCTTGGTAGCAATTTCTACCTCAAAATCTTTTTTTGTTCAAAGCTTCTTCCTTGTAAAATTTGAAAGGTTTTGAAAAATGTAAACTCTTCCATTTTTTAAAATAGAGTATGTACATTTATTTTAATAAAATAAGTTCTTGGACCTTTATTTGAAATGTTGGTTATCCCAAAATGAATTTATGGATGTTTTACTAAATATAGTGGAAAAGCAAATCTTATGGATTATAACTTTATATGTCATTGCAAATTAAGAATAAACTTTCAATTCTTTTAAATATGTGAAATTTGTTAAGGTGTAAAAAGAATTTATCCCCTATAGTTAATATTAAATGTTTAAAGGATATTTATTCTCTTTAGAATAAGGTTTAAAGTGCCCAAAATTTGGGGCATGATAGATTCAGATGACAGTGATGAAAAAGAAGTTTTGTATGTTGCTATTAAAGAGAACTCTGATGAAGAAAACAAAGAAGAACCAAGATCCCTAGTATCACAAGTAAGTAAGAATGAAACATGGATTATAGATAGTAGTGGTTCACATCACATGACTGGTGAAACACTTAAGTTTATTTCCTTGCATAAGCATGATGAAGGATTTGTTAGATTTGGTAACGATTCTCCATACCCTATGAAAGGAAAAGGTTATATAATTCTAATAAATAACACAAGATGTGATGATGTTTATTGGGTTGGAGGCTTAAAGTATAATCAGTTGAGTGTTACACAGTTAAATAACATAGGTCACCAACTGGAATTTCAACATGGAAAGGTGAAATTGTTTTATAAGGAGAGTATGATTGCTACTAGAGAACAATCTAAAGGTAATTTGTGCTATCTTGATACTTCTATGAAACGTTGTCATTTTTCTAAAGTTGAAGATGTTTGGCTATGGCACAAAACTCTTTGTCATGTTAATTTTGATAACTTAATGAAAATGAGTAAAAATAATAGAGTTAGAGGATTATTGAGATTAGAGAAACATGATAATGATATGTGTAGAGAATGTAAAATGGGTAAAATGACTAAATCTAGTTTTTCAAGAAAGACTTATGTTACACAAGGATTTATTGGATTTAGTGAATACTGATATATGTGGACCCATGAGAATTCAAAGTTACTATGGAGATAGATATTTTATTTTATTTATGGAAGATTATTCTAGAATGATGTCTATAATGTTTTTAAAAGAAAAATATGATGCATTTCAAATGTTTAAGTGGTATAAGGAAAAATTTGAGAAAGAAATAGGAAGACAACTGAAATGTCCAAGATTTGATTGAGGAGGTGAGTTTACATCTGATGATTTTACACTATTTTGTAATGAAAATGGAATTAAGAAACATATGTCAGCACCGTGGACACCACAAAATAATGGTATTGCTTAGAGAAGAAATATATATATTATGGATTTTTCTAGGACACTGATGATTGAGAAATGTATTTCACAAAACTTATGGAGAGAAGCAGCCAATATTGTTGTTTATATATTGAACCGAGTACAAATGAAGAAAGGTACCAACAGAACACCTTATAAAATTTTGTATGAGCACAAACCTATTGTAAGTTAGTTCAAATTTTTTGGAAGTAGATTTTTTATCTCGAAAGATTATAGAGAAGGAAAATTTGATTCTAAAGTGGATGAAGGGATATTCTTAAGCTATTCTACAAGGAGTAAATCCTATAAGTGTTTGAATAAAGTTACTAAAAAAATGGTGGAAAGTGCAAGTGCGAGAATCGATGAGTTTGCATAAAAGAATGATGAAGAAAGTTAAAAGGAACCTCAAGGCTATGATAATTTTGTATATGTACAACTTGATGTTCCTGACACCTTACCAAGATCACCTATCGAGGAGGAAGCTAAAAAAATAGCTCAACAATCGAGTGATGAGGATGAAGCACAAGACCTACCGAGCTTGTTTTAGCAAAGTATGTGAGGAGGCACCACTTCCCGAGTAAGATTATTGGAAATATAGATGTTGGAGTGATGAGAAGAAGCAAGGTAAGAGACAACACATGTTTGATGTCTATATTTGAGCCAAAGAAAGTTAAAGAAGCACTAGAAAATGAAGATTGGATGAAATAAATGAAAGACGAGTTTGATCAAATTGAAAGAATTACTTGGACTTTAGTACCTAGGCTAAAGGATAAAAATGTTATTGGTACTAAATAGATTTTTAGAAACAAGTTGAATGAGAATGGAGAAGTTATAAAAAACAAAGCTATATTGGTTTTCAAAGGTTATGCACAAGAAGAAGGCATTGATTAAGGAGATACTTTTGCACCTATTGCTAGATTGGAAGGAGTTAGAATACTTATAGCTTATGTGGCTTACAAAGGATTCAAAGTTTGTCAAATGGATGTCAAGTATGCATTTTTGAATGGGATACTAGAAGAAGAAGTTTACATTGAGCAACATGAAGGATTCATTGAGAGCACAAATAAGAACAAGGTATATAAATTACACAAAGCTCTTTATGGTTTAAAGAAATCACCTCGAGCATGGTATGAGAGATTGAACTCTTATCTAATCAAAATATGATTTAAAAGAACAAGTGATACGAGTAATGTTTACTGGAAGCGTGATAGTGACAACAAGGTTTTAATTACTAAAATTTTTTATGATGATGTTATTTTTGGAATCAATAACACCATATGTAAGGAATTTTATGATGAAATAAGAAAAGAGTTTGAAATTTTAATGATTGGAGAGACTAAGTTCTTTCTAGGTCTACAAATACAAAAAGTTGGAGAAGGGATCTATATTATACAAGCTAAGTATATTAAAGAGAACCTCAAAAATTTTGGTATGGAATATTCCAGGCCTGTTGGAACACTGATGGTAACTTATGTAAATTTTCAAAAGAAGATGAGCCAAAAGAAGTGGATAATACTCTTTACTGATCCATGATTGGTAAATTGCAGTGTGTTGTTTACAAAAGACCTGATATAGCACACGATGTTGAGATTGTTACAATATTTTCTTCTAATCCTAAGGAAACACATATGTCTACAGTCAAGAGAATCTTTAGATATCCAAAAAGAACTAAAGATTTTAATTTATTGTACAAGAAAAGAGGTACTTTTAATCTTCAAGTCTACACTGATGTAGATTGGGCTGCAAATATTGATGATAGGAAAAGTACTAGTGGGGGAGAATTCTTTCTAGGTGAAAGATTGGTCACATGGCTAAACAAGAAGTAGAGTTGCATTTCACAATCTACTGCCGAGGCAGAATATGTTGCTGATATCATGAATTGTGTGAACATTGATTGGATCAAACAACTACTTGAAGGTATGCAAGACATTATCTCAGATCCTATAACTATTTTTTGTGACAACACAAGTGCTATCTGTTGGAAAGTGACAATGCAAGCAGTTGTTATTTTGTCATTGTTTTCAAACCTTAACTGGTGAAACTATTGTTATATGTTTGAGTACCATATCTCTTGTTGATGAAGAAGATTTAAAAAGAAGACCAAGTGAATGGTTGAGTTAAGGAAAATAAAAGGGTACTTGATCAGTTGGCACTCTGGCAAAGTAATTATTTGTTTATCTTTCAAAGATAGTTTTTCTGATTATTTTGTGCCGAGCAAAGTTTGGCTTGTGCCAAGCAAAGTTGCTTGTGCTAAGAAAAGTTTTTTGTGATGAGCAAAGTTGTTCAATGTCGAGTACCAGTGAAATTGCTGAGTGGAAATAGTGATGTTGGCTGACTTACAGTAATTGGATTAACAATGAGATTTGAGATCTTTGGCTAACTTAGTTAATTTTATTGGGATATGTAATGTTAATTAAAGATTGATCCACATAATTTAATGTATGGGTAACCATAATTAATGCATAGTTTCAAGATTTAATTAGAGACTACTTTGGAGAAGTAAATGTAATGAAAAGATGGAATGATCCATTAGATCTAACCTCACCTAAGATCTTCGATCTTGTTTAAGCGGAAAAATATTTATCTGACCTAGACAGAGAGGTTAATGAAAACCTCAAGGGGTTATTCATTCAGGATGTTGAAGTGTGCTACTGGATGTGAAGTACATGTGTGTATGAAAGAGGATTGCATAGTTGATTTACTATTTAGCATGATCTAGCAGAGAAGGCTGAATATAGAAATAGAGAGTTGCATGTGTGATTGCTTCACGGATTTCCAAGCAGATTAGAAGGTTGAAATGACAATGCAAGCTATCTAGTAAGTTAACATCAAAGATATAATTGGATTTGAATTTGCAAAGTAAGTTGTATGTATCAGATCACAACTACTGGTTACTTTCTAACCATTGTATCAGTTAAAATCCTTTAACAAGGTTGACCTAACAGTCATTTATATAAATCCTCTAACAAGGTGACATTCAGGTGGAATGTTCTAAGTCCTCTAACAAGGCCACTCTGAACAGGGTGATTAAATCCTTTAACCAGGTCACACCTAACAGTGTGTTATTGTAACCTTTAACAGGGTTGGCTCCTCATAGAGCTCACTTCAGAAGAGTGAATACTTGGTAGCATGTTACTGGTGGTTTTTCTCATATTGGGTTTCCATGTTAAATACTTGTGTCAACTTGTATGAATGCTTATGGTTTGTTTTACTATTATGTTTCTACAAGCTAATTTCATTAGACAGTAAACTGTAAGATTAGAGTTGTTGACATATGCTACTACTGCCGAGTAGATCTGAAATATACAAAGTTTTATTTGGTACATCTAGACTTGAGGATAAGTGATTCACCCCTCCCCTATAATTTATTCTAAATTCATTCTAACAATTGGTATCAGAGCTTTGGTCTCCTGAAAATAGTTTGAAGGTACTTGGAGTGAAAAGCTCAAGATGTATAAGAAGGAGGTTCCTAAGCTGAACAAAGATAACTTCCCTGCATGGCAGAGTTTGATGAAACTACATCTGGCTAGTATTGGAGATGATGCTAAGTGACTTATTGAAAATGACTATGTATCACCTACTACTCCTCTCACAGCTGCTCAACCAAGAGAAAAGAAAGAGCACAATCAAGCAATGTTGGAGATCGCCTCCTCATTGAGCTATTCAGAGTTTGATGATATAAAGAGCTGCACTAATGCAAAGCAGATGTTGGAAAAATTTGCAAATGTGTATGGTGGAGACACAAATGTGCTAAGAGCTAAATCAAAAATTCTAAGAGGTAAGTTTGATGAGATGAAAATGCAAGAAGGTGAAAATTTTAACCAGTATTATGGTAGAGTAAAATAAGTTGTAAATGTCATTAGAGGAGCTAATGGAACAATTAGTGAGAATACTATTCTGAGCAAGGTACTGAGAACTTTACTTCCTGTATATGCTATTAGAGTTTCTGCAATTCAAGAATTGAGATGTACTCCTAACAATAATCTGAATCTGGAAAATCTAATAGGCAGACTCACTGCATTTGAAATGTCAAATTATTATAACTACAATCCACACGGTATTGATTATGCTTTTAGATCATAGTTGGTTCTCAATAAATCTAAGAAAGGAAAGAAAAATGTGAACAGTGACAGTGACACTTCTGATGATGATCTTGAAGAACTTGAAGCGCTTATGGAAAAAAGGCTATCCAAAGGAAAAGGAAAATACATAGGTAAACTTCCTGTTATTTGTTTTTCATGCAATAAAGTTGGTCATATAGCTACTAGATGTCCTGATAAGAATGAAAAAGATGAAAGAAGGCACAACAAATACAAAGAATACAAAGATAGAAAGGATGACTGAGACTTCAGGAAATATAAGGACTACAAAGACAATGGTAAGAAATCTTGTTATATTACTGAAGAAACTTCTGACAATGACACTCACAATTCTGATGACAATGATATAGAAGTAGTTTATGTTGCATTGAAAAAAGATTCTGATGATGATGAGAAAACTGCATTAATCTCTTATATGAGTAAAAGTGATTGATGGATCATTGGCAGTGGTTGTTCCCATCATATGACTGGTGACAAAGATAAGTTTGAAACCTTAAACCAATGCAAAGGAGGATATGTAAAATTTGGTAACAATGCACCATGTCTTATCAAAGGTAAGGGATTGATTAACTTAACTGACAAAATCAGATGTGATAATGTGTATTGGGTTGATGATCTTAAATACAATTTGCTGAGTGTTGCACAACTGAACACTTATGGTTACAAAGTTGAATTCCATCACAGAAAAGCAAAGAACTATGATTCTACTGGAGAATTAGTTGGAAGTGGTGATCAAACTAAAGGTAACTTATTTTATCTTGATTTATCTGAAGAAACGTGTTTGTTTGCATAGTACAATGATGTTTGGTCATGGCATAAGAGGTTGTGTCATGTGAACTTTGATAACTTGGTAAGCATAAGTAAATTAAAAAAAAAGTTAGAGGCTTACCTAAGTTAAAGAAACCTGAGAATGCTATGTGTAAACAATGTCCACTAGGAAAGATGACTAAGTCTATTTTCAAGAGTAAAACACATATATCAGAGGAAATTCTGGAATTGGTCCATACAGATCTCTATGGTCCCAATGGAGAAAGAAGCTATTGTGGTGCTAAATACTTTATTCTATGTGTTGATGATTATTAAAGGATGATGACTGTAATGTTTCTCAAGGAAAAATTGGATGCATTCCAGTTATTTAAATGGTACTTAGCTAAAGTTGAGAAGGAAATAGACAAAATTTTGAAATGCTTAAGATCTAACAGAGGTGGAGAGTTTATTTGTAATGAGTTTAACATGTTGTGCAATGACCAAGGCATAAAAAGATAGATGTCCACACCCAGGACTCCTACACAATATGGTATTGCTAAACGAAGAAACAAATCTATCATGGACTGTGCAAGAACAATAATGATGGAGAAAAATATTACACAAAAATATTGGAAAGAAGTTGTAAGTACTGCAGTCTATACATTGAATAGAGTTCAAGTCAAGAAAGGTACAAATGCTACACCTTATGAACTTTGGTATGGTTATGCACCTAGTGTAAATTATTTTAAAGTATTTGGAAGCAAATGTTTTATACTGAAAGACAATATAAATGGAAAACTTGATGCAAAAGGTGAAGAAGGCATATTCCTTGGTTATTCAATGAAAATAAAAGCATACAAATGTTTGAATTCTAATACTAACAAAATTGTTGAAAGTGAAAATGTGAGAATTGATGAGTTTGCAGAAAGAAATGAAGCTGAAAGTACACAAGAGCCTGAAAGCTACAAACCATTCATATATATGGATGAGGAAGATTCTAATTCACTACCTGATAATATTGCTGAGCAGTAGCATGCACCTGCCGAGTCACAGAGTGGAGTTACCGAGCAACTGGAAGTGAATGTCGAGCTATCTGATGGAGATCTCGAGTCACAGAATCAACCAGAACTAAATACAAACAATGACCCTAAAGTAAGGACTAAGCCTACTCTAGCAAAATATGTGAGAAGAAATCAAAATTCTAATCAAATCATTGGATCAAAGGATTCTGCAGTTATGACATAAAGTAAGTTAAAAAATGGCACATGTCTGTTATGTGAATTTGAGCCCAAAACAATGAAAGATGCTTTAGAAAATGAAGATTGGATACAAGAAATGAATGAGGAAATTGAACAAATTGAGCAAGCTGGTGGTTTTGTTGACCCAAACAAAAGAGATATGGTTTGCAAACTACACAAATCATTATATGGATTGACACAAGCGCCGGGAGCATGGTATGAGAGATTGGAAAATTATCTGATCAAGATTGGATTTGCAAGGACCAATGGCAATAACAACCAGTACTTAAAGACAGAGCAAAGAAAAGGTACATTATTAGCTAAAATTTTTGTAGATGACATCATATTTAGTGGAAAAGATGTGTTATGTCAAAATTTTGCAACAGAGATGCAACTGAGTTTGAGATGTCTATGTTTGGTGAAATAAAATTCTTCATTGGCTTACAAATTTATCAAATGAAGAAAGGTAAATATATCACTCAATCTAAATATATCAAAGAGATAATAAAAACTTTTGGAATGGAAGAATCCAAACCAGTGAGTACATCCATGGCTATTGGATAGAAGCTGACAAAAGATGATGACACAAAAGAAGTGAACCAAACACTCTACAGATCAATGATTGGAAAACTACAGTATGTTGTACATAGTAGAGCTGATATTTCCCTAGCTGTTGGAATTGTTATAAAATTTTCTACTAACCCCAAGGAAACTCACATGATAGCAGTAAAAAGGATTCTAAGATATTTGAAAGGAACTAATGAATATGGTCTATACTACAAAAGGAATGACAAGTTTGAACTCAGAGTTTACACTGACTCTGATTGGGCTGGAAATGTTGATGAAAGGAAAAGCACTACAGGTGGAGCATTTCTTTTAGGAAAAATATTGATCTCCTGGAAAAGAAAGAAACAAAACTACACCTCACAATCTACAGCTGAAGCCTAGTATGTGGTAGTAGTAGTTAACTATTCTAACATTGTGTGGTTGAAGATACTACTGAAAGGTATGAAGGAAGAAATCACTGACCCAATTGTCATATATTGTGATAACATGAGTGCTATTAATATTTCTAAAAATCCTATTATGCACTCAAAGACAAATCATATAGCTATCAAGTATCATTAATTGAGGGAGCTAGTTTAGAATAAAGAAGTGAGATTGGATTATGTGAACACTAAAGAACAATTAGCAGACATATTCACAAAAGCACTACCCAAGGATGCTCATGAGTATCTGTGAGGTAAAATGGGGGTGATTCCCCTATCTAAGGATAATTAAGTTTTGTATGCTACTATTGCATCAAATATTATGTTCAGAATACTTACACATTGATGCACAGTTAGTCACACTTTAGGATGATGGCTGAAGTTGTGAAGATGAACAAGGACAAAAAAGAAAATCAGTCATAATCAAGATGATAGGATCAGCATGATACTGAAGATCTACATGATAAAGATATTGACGTCTTTGGCATTGTTGTCAAAGAGGGTGAGATTTCCTAGAGGAAGAGATTAGATTTCCTAGAAAGAGATATTACCAAGAGGGAAAGATTACATAGAGGCAGAAGTTACTACTTAAAACATTGAAGTGATTATCTACTCAGAGGGAGTCTATGGATGATTAGACATAGATGATTATAGTCTTATTATAGACACAGCTAGAGAAATGTTTTATAGATAAGAATCAGAATGAAGCTAAACACATTAATGAAGATTCATTCATATCAAGGAACACAGTTGAATTTTTTGGATTGGTTGGTAACTATGCTTGTTAAATCATTGTTTTAATATTTTGTGTTGCCATCAATGCCAAAGAGAGAGATTTTTGGAAAGTGACAATGCAAGCAATTGTTATTTTGTAATTGTTGTCAAACCTTAACTGGTGAGACTATTGTTATCTGTTTGAGTACCATATCTCTTGTTGATGAAGAAGATTTAACAAGAAGACCAAGTGTATGGTTGAGTTAAGGCAAATAAAAGGGTACTTGATCAGTTGGCACTCTGGCAAAGTAATTAGTTTTTTATCTTTCAAAGAAAGATTTTTCTAGCTATTCTGTGCCGAGAAAAGTTTGGCTTGTCCTGAGAAAAGTTGTTTTTGATGAGCAAAGTTTTTCAATGCCGAGCAGCAGTGAAATTTTCGACTGGAAATAGTGATGTTGGCTGACTTACAGTAATGGGATTAATGATGAGATTTGAGATCTCTGGCTGACTTAGTTAATTTTATTGGGATATGAAATGTTAATTAAATATTGATCCACATCATTTAATGTATGGGTAACCATAATTAATGCATGGTTTAAAGATTTAATTAGAGACTAATTTCAAGAAGTAAATGTAATGCAAAGATGGAATGATCTTTTGGATCTAACCTAACCTAGGATTTATGATCTTGTTTAAGTGGCAAAATATTTATCTGACCTAGACAAAGAGGTATATGATAACCTCAAGGGGTTATTCATTCAGGATGTTGAAGTGTGCTACTGGATGTGAGGTACATGTGTGTATGCAAGAGGATTGCATATTGATTTACTGTTTAGCATGATCTAGCAGAGAAGGCTGAATATAGAAGTAGAGAGTTGCATGTGTGATTGCTTCACGGATTTCTAAGCAGATCAAAAGGTTGAAATGAAAATGTAGGATATCTAGTAAGTTAACATTATAGTTGTAATTGGGTCTAAATTTGCAAAGTAAGTTGTATGTATCAGATCACAACTATTGATTACTTTCTAACCATTATATCAGTTAAAATCCTTTAACAAGGTTAACCTAAAAGTCATTTATATAAATCCTCTAACAAGGTGACATTCAGGTGGAATGTTCTAAGTCCTCTAACAAGGCCACTCCTGACAGGGTGATTAAATCCTTTAACCAGGTCACACCTAACAGTGTGTTATTGTAACCTTTAACAGGGTTGGCTCCTCACAGAGCTCACTTCAGAAGAGTGAAAACTTGGTAGCATGTTACTGGTGGTTTTTCCCATATTGGGTTTCCACATTAAATAGTAGTGTCAACTTGTATGAATGCTTATGGTTTTTTTTACTATTATGTTACTACAAGCTAATTTCATTAGACAGTAAACTGCAAGATTAGAGTTGTTGACATACGCTACTACTGCCGAGTAGAACTGAAATACAAAAAGTTTTATTTTGTACATCTAGACCCGAGGATAACTCATTCACCCCTCCCCTCTTAGTTATTCTAAATTCATTCTAACACTATCAACATAACAAAAGAGCCCGATAATGCATTCAAAGACCAAGCACATTTCTATCAAGTATAACTACTTGAGAGAAAAACTTCAAGATAAAAATGTGGTATTGGAATATTTGAATTCAAAGGAACAACTGGCTGATATCTTTACAAAGCCACTACTAAATGATAATTTTGATTATCTCAGAGGTAAACTAGGGGTTCTTCCCCTATCCAATATTCTCTAAAGAGCATGAAGCATGTTGCATCAATTATATACTTTATTAAAGTGTTTATTCTTGAATTAATGTTAGTATGACACACTTTAGGTGATTCCTAAAGTTGTGTGGACATTTCTGTATGAAATGAATATTTGTACATGTAAGGGTATGTGCACCAAGTTGTGAACCAAAAAGGGGGGTATAAGTGGACACATCTTTGTATAATCGGGTAAACTTGAACTTGGAACAGGCATTTGAGGGTCATGCACTCAAAATAATAAGATGTGTAAAAAATAAAAATTGTAGTACTCTGAATCTAGTTTCTAAAAAACTATTTTTTTTAAAACACACTAATAATATTAAGAGGGTCAAATCTTGTGCACACAAAAACATGTTCCTAATTTTAAAAAAAAAACATAACATAGCTATTTTCGTGTGTGGTACAAAAGTGATAGTTATATTCAATATCTTTCAAATCCCTTTGGTAGGATGATTGGTACGAGTGAGATATAGAAGTTGGTGCAGGAGAACCTACCCTAGACCCAGCAAGAAATGACTCTAAGAGTCCTAAAACATATCTATTTTAGTCTAGTTAGGCACCTAGACCAAGTTGTGAGGCCTAGTTTCAGGATTGGCACAATTATGAGCCCCTGGCTTACTATGGTCAAAAATGGTCAATAGGCCTAAAATAATTGGATTTTAGTTTTTTTCATGTTTTGAGGGTCTTAGATCCATGTTGGATCACTATAATAATTTTGGACCAACTTTGGTCATTAGTTTTGCAAATATTGCAAATATTGCAAAAAATGTTGTCAAAGTTGCTTAGCAACTTTGACAACTTTTGCCAAATGTTGTAATTAACACCCCCTATGGTTAGATTATTTAAAAATAAGTTGGAAATGATGGGGGAAGCATTAAAATATCCCTTTTAGGTGGGTGGAAGGCACAATATGTAATTTGGCATTTTCAATTAATAAAATACACCTTTTTCCTGTAGATTTTAGAGGTTTTCTACGTGGTAAAGACGTGTAAGGACTCCTAGAGTAGGAAGGATTAAATTTTTGGATGCTCCTATGTCTTAGATTTCTTTTTCACTTGTTTTGAGGTCCTGAAACCCTGTAGATCAAAAGTTATTCAAGTTTTACTCCTATAGCCTGTGAATTGGCTTCCTAAAATAGGGCTTGATACAAATTTACTCATTCTGGAAGATTCCACCATGGGAATTTAAAACCCTTTGGTGGAATTCTTGTGATAAAAATATAATTTGATTTAATTTTTGTTTGGGATGGAAAGATGCAGGGTGGAGAGAGAAAATTGATGCCCTAGGGGCACATCTTCATGTGTGACCCCAGATTTTAGAGGACAACAGTAATTTGACTACCTGAAACATTGATCCCACAGTCCAAATCATGGATCTAAACATTTTTTCATGTTTCCCATCCAATGGAAGTGTTTTGGAAGCCATGTGAAAAGTTTAGAGGGTAGTTCCTTTGTTAAAGTGGCCCAATTAGGCCTCTTAGCCCGGTCTAAAAGTTATGACAGCAAAGCCTTCTGCTTGTTTCCAATCCTTGGTGCTTGGGAATGTTTAGTAAGGCCATAACGGGTACTAGAATCCATGATCCAATTAATAGTTTCTTTGGGAAACATTTGACTTATGTTTGAATTTGTCTCTGTTGAAGGCTATAAGCCAAAGCCTAGTTTGTGAAGCACCTAAGTGTTGTGGGTTGCTTGTGAGTGAAAGAACCATTGGAAATTTAGAGTTAGGACCTAAATAGGCCATGACAGTGATTGTAGGCCACCCCTGGTCTTTGTATCCATTTTTTGGGTTTTGAGTACTTATCTTCCTAAGGAAACCTCTTAGTGAATTCTTGTTTCTTGGTGCTTGGGACTTTAACAAGCCTATTGATTAGGTTGCATTGTCTTGTAGGGTTGATATAACCTTCTCCAAGTCCTTTTACCATACCTATGATAGGTATCTAGCACCTGCCCCTCACCTTGGGGTGTTGAAGGATTCAAACTCCACCATTTGCTCATTGTTGAAGGCTTCCGCATTGCCACAGCTGCATCAAGTGGTATCAAAGCCATGTCTACTCCTGAAGATGAAGAGATCCCTTCAAGGGTCACAAACAACAAGTTGGAAAATATGGTGAGAGAGAAAATGGCTGTAAACATGTCCTTGACCAAGAGGCTTCAAGATCTTGAGAAGAAACTTGACAAGAGAAAAAGAGATGAGGCTGAGAATGAAGAGGAAAGTGAAGAAGAGAAGGATGACCCTGTTCAACACATCCCTGTAGATCAAAGTCCTTTCATTGATGCATTAAATAAAATGGGAAGGAGAACCATGGAGGAAAAGATAGATTTTCCTGTCTTCAATGGCAAGATGAATGCAGATTTAGCCTTGGATTGGATAGATGCTTTAACAACATTCTTTGAATGTGAAGACATACCTGAAAAGCTGAGGGTAAAGGTGGAAAGATCCAAGTTAAAGGGGGCAACCCTAAATTGGTGGAACTTCATCCAAGTAGAGAGGGTGAAGAATGGAAAGAACATGATCAATTCATGGAATAGAATGATAGCATTGATCAAAGAAACATATGTACTTGAGGACTATGGGGTACAACTCCATAGGAGGAAGCAAAGTCTGAAACAAAAGGACATGGATTTGGGCTCATACACCGAGGATTTCTTGAAACTATGTATGAAGACCAATATGGCTGAAGATGAGGAAGAAAAACTAGCAAGGTACATGAATGGCTTGAAGGTATCCATTCAAGAAGAATTAAGTTTACACTTCCCTACCATAGTCAATAGGTGCTATCAAATGGCACTTAAAGTAGAGGAAAAATGGAAGAGAAAACAAGACTTTGGCAAAGGAAAGAGAAATGATATTGGGAAGAGTTTTAGAGGCAAAAAAAAATCTTGGAACAAGGGATAAAGTGGCAGTAGAAGAAGTAGGACCCCTGACCAAGGAGACAAATAAAATAGTGACTCTAGTTCAAGAGGAAACTATAGAGGAAGAAGACCCTTCAATAAAGGAAGGACAAATTTAGGAAGAGGAAATGGACCATTGAAGTGTTTTTATTGCAACCGATTGGGACATCATGCAGGAAGATGCCCTAAGAAGAGAAAAAATAACCAAGGTGAGAGGAGAGAACAACTTGTCCAAGAAGATAAACAAGAGGAAAATGCTGATGCTAGAGACTTGGAACCAGAAGAAGGAGTGTGTCTAATGTTGAGTCAGGTCTTCCTTCAAATGCCACAAGCCCAAGAGCCTCCACAAAGAAAGAACCTCTTCAGGACAAAGATCAAGTGTCATGGAAAGGTATGCAATCTTCTTATTGATTCTGGTTCAACTTAAAATCTCATGTCTTGTGAAATGGTTCAGAAATTAAACTTGCCTAAGAAACCACACCCTTGCCCCTATGATGTTTCATGGCTAACCAAAGGCCAACAAACTCTAGTCATAGAACAAGCTTGGATAGATTTTTCTATTTCTGACTTCAAGGACAAGGTCCTTTGTGATATTTTTGAGATGGATGCAGCACACATCCTTCTAGGCAGGCCTTGGCAATTTGATGTTGATGCTACCCACCATTGTAGGAAGAATACTTACTCCATCACCAAAGATGGAAAGACCTTCACTATGAAGCCCCTACCGGACAGAAAAATTGAAAAAGAACCCACTGTGATTATCATGGGGGAAAAGGAGATATTGAAAACATTGAAAGAATCTGATATTGAACCATTTTTCCTAATTTCTAAACCCAAGGATAACATCAGGTCTGTCCAAGAAGAGCCCATGCCAAATGAAGTCAAAAATCTACTGCAAAGGTATAAAGAAGTCACTATTTGTTACCTTCCCTCTACCCTCCCTCCCATTAGGGACATTAGCCATCAAATAGACCTCATTCCAGGCTCTTCCCTACCTAATAAGGCACCATATAAGATGACTCCAATGCAGCATGCAGAGATTGCAAAATAGGTCA
>MU226461.1:2569833-2650142 GCA_018584345.1 Thuja plicata
AGCACAAGTTGGTAATCAACTTGGATAAATGCATATTTATGAAGAAGGAACTAGTATTCCTAGGTTTTGTGATTTCACAAGGTACCCTCAAGATGGATCCTGAGAAAGTAGATGCAATCATTAATTACCCTCCACCAAATAATCAAGGTGATGTAAGAATCTTTCATGGGCTTGCAACATTTTATAAGAAGTTCATCAAAAAATTTAGTCATGTTTGTGCACCAATGATTGAAACAATCAAAGGTGGAAAGAAGACTAAGTTTTCATGGAAAAATCAAGCCAATGATGCATTCCAATACTTGAAGAATACAGTTGTACAATACCCTATCTTGGTCCTCCCTAATTTCAACAAGGTCTTCACTATGGAGATAGATGCAAGCAATTTGGCTATAGGGGCAGTCCTAAGTCAAGAGGGAAGGGCTATTGCTTTCTTCTCAGAGACATTGAATGTAGCCAAAAGAAAGTACTCCACTTATGATCTAGAGCTCTATGCCATGGTCCAAGCCCTCAAGAAATGGAGGCATTATTTGATCCCAAAAGAGTTTTTAGTATACACTGACAACCATGCTCTAAGCTTCCTTAATTCACAAGAAAAACTTTCAGTCAGGCATCTCAAGTGGGTAGAACAACTGTAGGCCTATACCTTCAATATTAAGCATAAAAAGTGTGTAGAAAACAAAGTTGTTGATGCACTTAGTAGGAGGATTGGTCTGATTGAAGAAGTTCAACTACAAAGTGTGGGAATTGAGTCCCTCAAGAACTTGTACCTAGATGACCCTGATTTTTTAGCGATATATCAGATTTGTATAAAGATGGAAGGCAAATATAATACTGATTTTTCTGAATATCTGATTCAGAATGGCCTTCTCTTCAAGGGAGCACAACTATGCATACCCAAGTGTTCAATGAGAGAAAACATAATCAGAGAAAATCATTGTGGTGGCCTAGGAGGTCACTTTGGCATTGAAAAGACAATAGACATGGTAAAGAGGAGTTACTTTTGGCCCAAGTTAAATAATGAGGTCAAAAAGTTTATTGAAACTTGTACAATCTGCCAACAAGCTAAAGGAATGACAACAAATCAAGGGCTCTACCAACCATTACCATTCCCTTCAAGGCCTTGGGAGTCCATATCAATGGATTTTGTAATGGGGCTACCTAAAACCAAGAAAGACTTTGATAATGTGTTTTTCATAGTGGATAGGTTCAGCAAAATGGCCCATTTTGTGCCATGCAGGAGCACAAATGATGCATCCCATATAGCCAACCTCTTCTTTAAAGAAGTAGTTAGAATCCATGGCTTGCCTCAAACAATTGTATTAGATAGAGATGTAAAGTTTCAAGGGCACTTTTGGAGGACACTCTTCAAGAAGTTGGGCACAAATCTCACCTATAGTTCTACCTATCACCCACAAATAGATGGGCAGAATGAGGTAGTAAACAAGTCTTTAGGAAATCTCTTAAGATGCCTAACCAAGAAATACTCACAAAGTTGGGATACAATTCTGCCCCAAGCAGAGTTTGCCTTCAATGACTCCATAAATAGGTCAATTGGTAAAACTCCATTCCAAGTAGTGTATGGTCTACACCCCAAGGGACCATTGGATCTGATGGAACTCCCCTCTGACTTCAAAATTAGTGCACAAGGCCAAGAATTGGCAGAACTCATCACAAAGGTGCAGCAGCAAGTAAAAGAAACATTGGAAAAATCTAGTTTGAAGTACAAAGAAAATGCTGACAAAAGAAGGAGAGAGGTCCACTTCCAAGTAGGAGATAGGGTTTGGGCATTTCTAAGGAAGGAAAGACTCCCCAAGGGTAGATACTCTAAGCTTCAAATGAAGAAAGTAGGCCCTTGTAGCATACTCAACAAAATAGGTGAAAATGCCTATGAGATATCCCTTCCTCCAACTTTGCAAATCTCTCCAATCTTCAATATTGCAGACCTCACACCATACAAAGTTACAACAGGTTCAAGCAATGAGCAGGGTAAGGACACAAGCATTGAAGATGAAGACTATGTCACAAATCTGCCCCAAAGAAAACCAATGGAGTTAGAGTAAATTTTGGACACAAAGTTACTAAGGCCGACCAAAACCAAGAAGTATATGTAGTACCTAGTAAAATGGAAGGGACTTCCCAACATAGATGCTACATGGATGACTAAAGATCAAATCAAGCAACATGGCACTTCAGTGGAGCAATTATCCTCAAGTAGGAACTTGAGTTTTAAAAAT
Source organism: Thuja plicata (assembly GCA_018584345.1). Taxonomy (NCBI): domain Eukaryota; kingdom Viridiplantae; phylum Streptophyta; class Pinopsida; order Cupressales; family Cupressaceae; genus Thuja; species Thuja plicata. The sequence goes on from MU226461.1 coordinate 2,572,068, forward strand.
CAAGGGGAGTTTGGTGCAAGAGAACCTACCCTAGACCCAACAAGAAATGACTGTAAGAGTCCTAAAACATATCTAGTTTAGTCTAGTTAGGCACCTAGACCAAGTTGTGAGGCTTAGTTCCAGGATTGGCACAATTATGAGCCCCTGGCTTACTATGGTAAAAAATGGTCAATAGGCCTAAAATCATAGGATTTTAGTTTTTTTCACGTTTTTAGGGTCTTAGATCCATTTTGGATCACTAGAATAAGTTTGGACCAACTTTGGTCATTAGTTTTGCAAATATTACAAATATTGCACAAAATGTTGTCAAAGTTACTTAGCAACTTTGACAACTTTTGCAAAATGTTGTAATTAACACCCCCAACAGTTAGATTATTTAAAAATCAGTTAGAACCAATGGGGGAAGCCTTCAAATATCCCTTTCAGGTGGGTGGAAGGCATAATATGTAATTTGGCATTTTCAATCAATAAAATCCACCTTTTTCCAGCAGATTTTGGAGGTTTTCTAAATGGTACGGATGTGTACAAGCTCCTAGAGTAGGAAGGCTTACATTTTTAGATGCTCCTATGTCTTATCTTTCTTTTTCACTTGGTTTGAGGTCCTAAAACCCTATAGATCAAAAGTTATTCGTGTTTTACTCCTATAGCCTGTGAATTGGCTTCCTAAAATAAGGCTTGATACAAATTTACTCATTCTGGAAGATTCCACCATGGGAATTTAAAACCCTTTGGTGGAATTCTTGTGCTAAAAATTTAATTTGATTTAATTTTTGTTTGGGATAGAAAGATGCAGGGTGGAGAGAGAAAATTGATGCCCTAGGGGCACATCTTCATGTGTGACCCCAGATTTTAGAGGACAACAGTAATTTGACTGCCTAAAACGTTGAGCCCAGACTCCAAATCATGGATCTAAAAATTTTGGCATGCTTCCCATCCAATGGAAGTTTTTTGGAAGCCATGTGAAAATTTTAGAGGGTAGTTCCTTTGTTAAAGTGGCCCAATTAGGCCTCTTAGCCCGGTCTAAAAGTTATGATAGCAAAGCCTTCTGCTTGTTTCCAATCCTTGGTGCTTGGGAATGTTTAGTAAGGCCATAAAGGGTACTAGAATACCTGATCCAATTAACCTTTCTTTTGGAAACATTTGACTTATGTCTGAATTTGTCTCTGGTGAAGGCTACAAGCCAAAGCCTAGTTTGTGAAGCACCTAAGTGTTGTGGGTTGCTTATGAGTGAAAGAACCATTGGAACTTTAGAGTTAGGACCTAAATAGGCCATGAAAGTGATTGTAGGCCACCCTTGGTCTTTGTATCCATCTTTTTGGGTTTGAGTACTTATCTTCGTAAGGAGACCTCTTAGTGAATTCTTGTTTCTTGGTGCTTGGGACTTTGACAAGCCTAGTGATTAGGTTGTATTGTCTTGTAGGGTTGAGATAACCTTCTCCAAGTCCTTTTACCATAACTGTGATAGGTATCTAGCATCTGCCCCTCACCTTGGGGTGTTGAAGGATTCAAACTCCACCATTGGCTCATTGTTGAAGGCTTCCGCATTGCCACTGCTGCATCAGAAGTTTTGTATTTTTTTGTAATTTTTTTATGAGTATTTTTTTCTGTGATGTTTTGAAGTGATTGCATCCTGAACAATAGGTACTTGTTCGTGCGCTGGGCATTACTTGCATCAAAATAATAAAAAATGAAAACTTTTTTTTAAAAGTGTATATTATCAAGTGTGGAAAAATAATATGTAATTTATTTTTAATTTGATTAAGTATATAAAAAGTTATTGAAAAATTGGTAGACATATGTCTGTGAGGACAATCAAGACACTGGTAAAGAAAATTAAAGTTTACTATGCTAATGTTGTCCAAAAATAGAAAACTTTATATGCTTAGAAAGCTAAGAAGATGTATGATATCATGGTGAAAATTATAAAGCTACCCAGTTGACAAATCACAAACAAGATGAAGATAAAGTCGATAATTCATCTTACAAGATGAAAAAATGTCTAAAAGAAGAAAAAATAGAGAGAAAATGAGCCTCCAAGCCTTTGGGAGATTTTCCAAAACTCTTCCAGAGCCATAACCCAATCAGTTTTATAAATTTCAAATAACCTGATCAGGTTATGAAAAGCAAAAAGTACATTTTCAACTCTTCCATAACCTGATCGGGTTCTCGAGAATAAAATGCACAATTTTCACTTCTTCAAAACCCGATCGGGTTATGAAGAAGTAAAAAATGCTCTCTCTCTCTCTCTCTCTCTCTCTCTCTCTCTCTCTCTCTCTCTCTCTCTCTCTCTCTCTCTCTCNACGCTCTCTCTCTCTCTCTCTCTCTCTCTCTCTCTCTCTCTCTCTCTCTCTCTCTCTCTCTCTCTCGATCCTCCTTTGTTCATAGTTTTTCAGAACCCGATCAGCTTCTGAGTAAATAGGAGCATTGAGTCATTATGTTCTTATAACTTGATTGGGTTCTGACTAATTAGGAGCACTGAGCCTTTATGTTCTCATAACCTGATCGGGTTCTCTAGAATTAGGAACATTATGTGCTTCAATGGTCTTAAAACAGTCATTGCAAGTTTTTTTGAGGTCCCACAACTATTTTTTGTTGTTTTATGCCAGGAACATACAGGTTTTTACTTTTTTTCATTTTTTTTGTTTGCAATTATTGAAAATTATGTTTTTGATTGGTTTTTTTAATGTTATTTTATCATTGTAAGTTCTCATTTAAATAAAATGGTTGATTTGTTCTCATTTTTTGGATTTAATGTTCACATGTTTTTTTTTTATAAGCAAAAGTGGACGAGCCATTAAATATATATATTAATAATAAAATCTAGTTCAAGAGCTCATCCGGGAAAGAACTAGCAAGAAAGAATCCTTGCTCAGATACAATACATTATTTATGTTCAATAACAAAATCACCACCCTGCTACATTGATCATTCTTTCCAGTCATTTTTTATATGAAGTCATCTGGCCAGTTTAGATCATCAGTACTTTCGATCGGGTAACCCTACTAGCCAGGAACAATTTTCATCGATTGGGTCATCGGTGTTGGTTATTTGTAACATCAGTGACAGATGTTGTTGTCGTCGGTGTCAGTTCTGGCCATTATCGGTGTCAGTTTTGGTCCCGGTTTGTGTCGGTGCCGGTGTCGGTACTGGTCAGTGTCGGTGTTGGATCTGGTCAATGTTAGTGTCAATTTTGGTCATCGTCAGGCACCACTAACACCGATATCCCAATCCATGGTATCTGACCCATAGACAACCCAAAAATAAATTTTATATCAACTCAATAAAATTTATCGCACTACAAAATCAGGCACAGTCGAATTACCAACTATAACAATGAGTATATATATTTGCAAAAATGTTCTTCACCAGCAGTTAATTGCTTTATGCTTGCATCACATCATCATCCGCAGGGTGATGCAATTGGTGCTCCACAACCGATGTCATTGCTCCTTCCACTATTGTAGCCGTATCCCACCCGCAATCTGCCATAACCTTCTGCTCATGTGGAGTCATAAATCTTGGTCTCCAACCCAAAGAACATCTATTTGGTTCTAGTTTTGGGCATATGGAACCCCACTCACATCCATGTGCTTCCTAATTTATGCCTTCCTAACCCAAGTTGGTTGCAGCACCCGACGCCCAATTGGATGTTGCACCCGACACCCAATCCAAATAGTGGTAGGTTTGTAAACTGGGTCTATTCTCCGGGGCCCGAGTATCTATTCACTGCATGTTGAAGCTAGGGATTTCTTCATGCCTTACATGAGGTCTCTGGAGAATAATGTTCCTAGGCATCCCTGATAAGTTTGGTAGCCCCAGAAGGTCTATCAGCACGAGAACCGTAGCTGTTATTTTCCCCTCCAACAACGGGCCAAGGACATGCCCATTCTCTTGGAGTGCATTTATCATGATCTGTGCATTCTTCATTTCTATTGCCCTCTTGGCTCAATTAAATGCCACTAAGAATCTGTGGTTATGCAGAATTTGGTGTGTGGTAAACAAACCCCCAATAAACGCATGGCCATTCAAGAGGTTATAATTTTTCATGACATGCTTTAGTTTGTTCACAACCTAGAATTGCTTATGAACCACTTTAAATGCCAAAATTTCTAATAAATGAGGGCACTGTAGGAGGTCCATTGCATTCAAAAAGAAAACAGACACTAGCTGTGAAGGAAACAAAAATTGTTTAGTTTGTGGGTCAAAGTTCTCATGACCTATTACTTGTATAATTGCGCGTCGAATGTCATCGGAGTGCACCAGAAAAATTTCATCCATCTCATGGTCATTGATGCACATTGGGAGTACGTCTTCATTTATGTTGGGTGGCAGCCAAATTCTATAATTTTTTGGTAGTAGTTTAGAGTGATGGGTAGCACACAACCGGAAAGTAACACAGACCTCTACCATACAATCCATACTTTCAAGCTTGTGTAACACATTATGTTGTGAAGCGTTTAAATAAGATATGCGGAGTGTTTTAATGGCTTCATCGAGGCACATAAATGAGCGTGTCTTAATTGCATTTAAGTCAAATTTGACACTAATTGTACTTCATATTTCCAATGTTGAAGGCGGGCACGTGCAAAGGATATGGTGACAATAAGTTCTGATATCTGCTTTTATGAAATGCCTTGGTTTGCATTATATTTGCATTAATAAGATGTACTTCCTTTTCCACCTTTATATCAATCCATAGCCTATTAAATATCACTGTTTATTCTGGAATTCAATTCCCACATGGAAGATTAATTATTTTACATCCCCTGTGTACCTTTTCTCACCTTGATTACCACATACCCTCACGTGTGTGTGTTGATGACATCATCTATATGTTTGAAGCCGATCCTGCCGCCAGCGTACTTTGCAGATATGTGACTGTTCATTTTATACATCATTATGTGCAATGCTCGATTGATCTAATTCCAATAAGCTATTCAATTCACACAAATCTCCTGGGATTACACTTCGCATTATAAGTGTAACATCCACACCCTCGCAGCCAAAGTTAGCTAGATAATCTACAACCCGATTTCCATCCCACAGTGTATGAGAGAGGAATGTTTTTGAGAAGGTGTTCAATAATCACCAAATTTTCTTCAGGATGTATTCTAGTTGCCATTTGTGGGTAGATCTTTTGATGTAGGCATTAATTATAACCATGGAGTCACCTTCAACATGTATGTCGGTGATTCCACATTTTTTTGCCAATATTATTCCTGCAAGCATTGCTTGTGCTTCTTCTATGTTATTTGATCCTACGCGCAATGGGGAGGTAATGCATGCTACTAAATTTCCATACGAATCCCTGATGCATGCACCCAATCTTGATATTCCAGGGTTACCACGAGATGCTCCATCAAAATTCATTTTCATTACCTGTTGATCGGGGGGTGCCATTTAATATTTGATCTATCAACTAGACCTGGTACCTTTTTAGATGCACCCCATCCCATTGGTATATTGAGATTCCCCCAATTTCTCAAGATGCTACTATCCCATGATGACAGTACTGGATTGTATCCACATCTAAAAATGCTGGCATTTACAACTTCCGATATTGATTTTTCTAATCCTTGAAGTATTGTTTCTAAATTTGACTGCTCATTTTGAAAGATCCTTTTATTTCTTTCCCAACAGATCGACCATACAATAAGCACTGGTGCACATGTCCAGATATTTGCAAATAGTGAGCCAGTATGCAAATCTGGCCAAGACAGGAATAAATCCCACAATTTACTAGGCCGAGGGGTGTAGAAGCATAGTTTTTTAAGAACAAAATTCCAGCATTCATTTGCAAAGGGACATTGTAGGAGAAAATGATCCACCATTTCAATCTGGGCATCACACAATTTGCACTTAAAGGCTTGTGCAATTATGAATTTTTGTAATCGGTCACTGGTGAGAATCCTATTTCTTAAGGCTAACCATGCAAAGCACCCTACCTTAGGTAGGACAGCATGATTCCAGCAAAAATTGTATGCTCTTGCCTGAACCTTATCATTTGCTAGGTTCTAAAGAATTGTATATCCCTCTTGAATAGAGTATTTTCCATTTTTTGCTAGGGCCCATACCAACCTTTCTGCTTTGTCTGATAGGTAGATCTGCCTAGCTGCCATTATGTTCCTAAGTGTTTTAGCATCTTGACTTGAAAGGTTTAGGTCTTCCAGATCTTTCCAGATGGCTTTGATTGAATAATTTTTAACAGCCACAATGTAGTTGATGAGGTAAATGCCCCATTTGTCTTTTGTAATGTTTATAATATCTTGTGGAATCTCCAGAGATACCAAGGTAGGTTGGCCACTCCATGAGTCTCTCCAGAATTTAACATTTGATCCACTGTTAACCTCCCATGTAACATAATTGTAGACCAAATCCCTAGTTGACATCATAAAGTTCCAAATTGCAGATCCAATGGGTGGGTCTGCCAGGGATAATACTCCTATTGCATTTTGGTTATCCAAGTATTTCTTTTGCATGATTTGACACCATTTACTATCTGGTTTAGTGTACATTTTCCACACAAGCTTTCCCCCAAAAAAATTTATTCCTGTTATGTAAATCATGCAGTCCTCCACCTCCTCTAGTTGGTCCTTGTGACATATCCTGAAGTGAAATAAGCAAGATCTTTTTTTCATTATTCATGTTCCCAGTCCATAAGAATTCTCTAATTATTTTTTGGATTTGCTGAATTATGGTGGATGGTGATTTAAGAACAACAAGATAGTAATTGGGGATTGCTGAGAGAACACACTTGATAAGAAGGACTCTTCCTGATAAAGATAGCCACCTAGCCTTCCATGCAAGAACTCTATTTTTAATTCTTTTGATGACCGAGGACCAGTATCCTCGTTTATTTGTTCCCACAAATAAGGGGATCCCTAGGTAAGTTGATGGCAAAATGTCAATCGAGAACTAAAGGATTCGGACAATCCTATCCAATATGATCTGATTTGTGTTGAATAGGTAAATTTGTGATTTTTGGACATTCACTTTGTGTCCTGAGGCAGTTGAATAGAGATCTAAGACATATTTAATTTTCCTGGATTATTTGACATGGGATTTACCAAATAGTAGTGTATCATGTGCAAATAGTGAATGTGTAACAAAAATGCCTGTATCTCCAATCTGAGCACCTATCCACGTTCCCAATGATTGTTATTTCTTGATTGTTCTACTCAATACTTGTACCATGATTATGAACAAAATGGGAGACAAAGGGTCACCCTGTCTAACCCCTTGAGTAGAGGAGAAAAAACCCACTGCTATTCCATTTATGATGACAGAGTACCAAGCCCCTACGACATAGGCCCGTATCCATTTACAATAATTCCTTGAGAACCCAAACCGATGAAGGACTTGAAAAAGGAAATTCTAAGATACTCTATCATAGGCCTTCATCATGTCTAGTTTGATGACAAAATTGGAGGACTAGTTTTCATTAATCAAGTGGAGGAGTTCATGGGAAAGTAGGGCTCCTTCCATAGTTTCCCTTCCTAGAACAAAACCTCCTTGTTTTGGAGATATAATTGAAGGGATGAGGTGATGGAGTCTTAAGTAGATGGATTTGGTTATGATCTTGTAGGTTTTATTGTACAGTGATATGGGGTGGAAATCTGCAAATGTTTTAGGATTTTTAACTTTTGGGATGATAGTAATGTTTGTAGTGTTAAAGTATTTCAGCATAGCCTTGTTTTTTCTTGATTCTTCTACTGCAGCTAACAAATCCCTGCCAATAATATCCCAACATGTTTGGAAGAATAGTGAAGTGTAACCATCTAGGCCCAGAGCTTTTTCTAGAGGCAACAATAAGACTACATGTCTGAGTTCCTAAATAGTAAATGGGGCCATGAGGATGTCATTATCTTCTTGTGTGATTAATACCGGAATGGCTTCCAATATTTCATCCAGCTATTCTTGCAATGGGGAAGGGACCTTGCCCGGGGATAGGAGGTTTTTGTAGAAGTTGACCCCTTCTTGTTGGATATCCTAAGCATTTGACAAGACCTTGCCCACTGTGTGTTCTAAGATGGTGAAAATTGTGTCGGCTTCTCACTTCTGCTTGGCTAAAGCATGAAAAATTTGTGTATTCTTATCCCCTTCTCGTAGCCATAACTCACAGGATTTTTGTCTCCAATATTCTTCCTCCTTGTTACATAGCTCTTCCCATTCTTGTTGTAATTATTTCTACTTGAGGTATGTGCCATTGTCCATACCTTTCTGTATGGTTTGGTCATATATGTCTGCAAGCTTTTTCTTTACTGTCTTTTTGCTGAAAAAAAATTTTGAACACTTGCTCATTCCATTTTTTGATGTGTACTTTGATGTATTTGAGTTTCATGGCAAACTAATGCATTTTTGAGCCATCCACAAATGGAGAGCTAACCCACCATTGTCTTAGCAGAGGGATGAAGTGTGGGTGTCTAAGCCACATTCTTTCAAACTTTAAAGAAGGTTTATGCCCCCTGAGTGCGACTGTATTGTCAATAGACAACACTATCAGAAAGTGATCAGAACCCGGAAGAGATAAGATTTCTAATTGGAATTGAACATTAATAAGCTTCCAATCTTGTGATATTAGAAAGCTATCCAATCTGGAATCTATTTGTACAAAATTAGCTCTCTTGTTTGTCCAGGTGAAGGTTCCATTTGTTGGGATTACATCCATTAAGTTGTTGTCATTCAACAATGAGCAGAAATCTTGTATGGTTCTTAGAGGAGGGCATATTCCACCAAATTTTTCCTCTATCTAGATAATAGCATTGAAATATCCTCCTAAGACTACATTGTGATCACTGTGGGTCTGAATTAATTGTGTTAAGTGTGCCCATAGCTTCTGTTTATCTTGTGTGGGAGAGGGCCCATAAACATTAATCAACACAAAAGTGAAGTCGAAATTGTTCATCTTTAAAAGTTGCTAGTTAGAGTCATGCCCAATCAGTCTCCCTTGAATGGTTTTTGGGTTCCATAAGGTAGCCAATCCTCCAAAGGCTCCCATCCCATGCTAGTGAATAGATGCCCAAGAAGCCCATTTGCCAACTGATTTTGTAAAATTTTCTTGGGACATTTTTGTTTCTTGCAATAGGACAATGTCTGCATGAATAGACTCAATCATCGATTTGATTCTATTTCTTTTGTCAGAGGCATTAATTCCTTTGACATTCAATGAAGTGATATTCATTGCTGACAAGAAGGACCTTTCATCCTCCTTGTTGATCTTTTAATGGAGACAAACTTATCATCCAGTGTGGATTGTATACCAGCAACTATTTCTTCCTTTATTTTTGCACTCTTTGGTTTTCTGCCTTTGGACTTGGGTGTCTTGGTGGGCTGAGAATTTTGCGATGGTGTATGCTCTATGGAGAGGATTTTTTTTAGTACATCAGTGCCCTCCAATGTAGGCGTATTATTTTTATCATCATCCTCTATGTGATCTTCCTCACCTTCATCCCACTCTTGGAGAGTTGCATTGGCACAATTAATGGAAGTAGGGTAGAAACAAATCTCATCTACTGAATGATTAAAACTGCTGTTAATTATCTTTTCCACCTCTAACTTTTGGTCCCTCATGGAGTAAACCAATGTTTTAATTGACGGATCCATGTTGTCAAAAATGTTGCCTTGTGGAAGATATAGAGGAAGATCCTTTGTATCTATAAATTCATTGAATTCCACTTCTGCAATTGCTACCCTCTATTCTCTTACTTTCTCAGTTGAATCCTTTCAATCTATATATTTAGATGTTTTGAGTTGTTCATGCTCTAAAATGTGTGCTCCTTCTTCCTCAACTGAACCTTGTATTTGATCAAGTTTGTGTTCTGTATCCATACAATTTTTTTTCCCCACTTTTTCACCGAGAAATACCTCCCCTTGGTTATCTTGATTGTGAATAGGAAGATTAATGGGGAATCTTGAAACATTAAATGATGGACAATGTTGTCAACATGCATATTTCTAGGGGCTGACATACCATCTATCTCCAGACCCTTAATGCAAAGATAGGACCTAGCATCTCTCCATTGCAAGCAGAGGGATAAGTACGAGAAGAAGTGTCGTAGTAGAACAGAGAACCTTTCTACTAAGTTTCGTGCCTGACGCATTCAAGTATTGTCAATACATACTTGAGTTTGTATTGGTGGCTTGAATTTACCTTGGGAAGAAGGAATTGCTTGCAAGCTGTTATGAGTACATTCCAAAGGATCTGAAGTATAATCTGAACATACTCTAAGCTCTAATGGATGGTCCTTCTGACAATCCAATGTGAAGTGTCCAATTTTACTTTGAAATTTGTGAACATCTCTGGTTATTGGATGATAATTTATTGTACCCAATCTCCCCATTTAGATTTGATAACAATCTGATTAGTAAAAAATTTGTGGCTATTGATTAAGATATAAACTCAAACATCCCAATGAGGGGATTTAAATGGAATGAGGTCATGTCTAATGAAAATACCCACAGTATTCACAAAGAGCTCAATAATATCTAGATCTATGTATTCAAGTGGTAACAGAGGGAAAGAGACCCAGTGGGGGAAGAAGCGTGCAAGTTTGGGGTCGAGCTTAAAATTGGGGATCCAAACCATAGTGAAGAGGCCTAATTCTTTACAAAACCAACTTTTATACTTGTGAACCAAATCTCTATCTTCTTTGGAGTGAAAGATGAGCATAAAATATTTTGAAATTAGGTCTACATAAAATATTTCCTTTAAGCCTAGAAGCGTCTGTAAGGCCCATTCTTGAATTACATTAAATGATAGGTGATTTGGTGAAATATTACCTATAAGAGCCAAATGCCAAAGTGTGCCAATGTACTCCTGCAACATCTTATTTGGAAAAGTGATTGAAGCCAAGTTGGAAGCCAAATTGGTGTTGATTTGGAGATCTTTCTTTTGCTAGACTTGCTTCGGTTTATTTGGAATGAAGGGGGCTCGAGTAGGGTAGTCACCCGTAGAGGGTGTTGGCATGGGCCCTTGAAGTTGATCGTGCTTTCTCTTGGTAGATTCATCTTGACTGTGATTTAGTGATGTAGGGGGGAGCCTTCACAAATATTGAATATCGGGTATTTTTCTTTGAGGAGTTTCATGGGCCTGTGTCGGTATCCATATTTACAAGTACATAAAACTTTCGGGTGAGGAAATTTAGGTTTCCCCATTTCCCGCCCAAAATTATTTTCAAAATTTTTACCTGATTTACCCGAGGGTGGTGGTGGGTGGCCAACATCAGAGATATATTTTGAAGTTTCCCCAGTCTCATAGGTTTGAAAACCCTAATAATGCTTGTGGTTCAAGAAATGAAAGTGAGGGTTTACCAAAAAAGGCTTGACCAGTTGAACAATAGCTTTACCATGGAAGATAGATCCAACTTGATTACCTATGTTCATGATATTATTCAAAGGGTCCATTCTATACAAACAATGGGAAAGAAAAAAAGAAGAACAATTGAACAATGAGAGACAGAATAGGAAAGACAAAGGGAGCGCATCAGGAGAATATGACAAGGTACATCATCAAATGCAAGAAACGTAAGTGATGAAAATGAAAATGCTAATGTTAATGTGACAAATGCACCATTTCAATTCGATGTCATTAATGAAAAAAATGCACATAATGAAAATGAATATCATCAACATACACCAATTGAAATGAATCCAATAAATGCACCTAATTAATCTAATGAAAATGTAGAGCATGCAGCTGTGTTAACACCTCCTAGAATAATTCATAGAAAACCAAAGTTTCTAATTGATATTGATGAAAATATTTTGAGGCCAATGCATGACAAAATATCATAAAGAAATTGTAGAAGAATTGTCAAAAAGTTTTGGAATAACTATTTTGAAAAATTAAATCAAAGTGGAATATGTCAAGTAGTTGTTGAAATGATTAAGAATCTGAAATTTAGAGAGACAATGAAAATTGAGGGGTTGAGAAAATCTGAAAATAGTACTAAGATAGCCACTGTGAGAAATATATTTGATGCATACCAAGCCATTGGTTCACAATCACGCAGTAAAGATGCTAATGTTACTCGATATGTCCTCACATCAACTATAATGGGAAAGAAAATGAAAAAAATATTGTATAGTAAGCAAAACAAGGAAGTAAATAAGGATAGGTAGATCAACATTACAGAGAGCCTTACATAGGTGTGAAAAAATTGAGGATCCAAACACTAATTCTCTTTAGTCATTCTTGGGTAGACTCCCACACAAGGACAAGGTTATTGTTGATGCATTAAGAACATTAATTGAAAAGTTTTGGCATGACAACACAAAGGTTTGACCCAACCAAAGAGACATTGTTAGGAGGAGAATTAGATCTAGAAATATTATGCCACATCCAAAACACTTTTTGGATATGACACAAACACAATTTTATGAAAGATTCCTCCAAAGATTTCCTCAAGTTAAAATTAGTCAAAGATTTTTTGAAATGACAAAACCCTTTTACGTCAATATTAATCATGCGCACACCACATGTTGTTGCAAGGTACATATTGAATTTTCCATGCATTATGATATATATTGTCATGTTGGTTGTACTTTGCACACTACCACTATTTTGCAGGAATGTGGACTTCAAGCACCTCCTATGTCATCAAGAGATTTTATGTCAAGTGTATTATGCAATTATGATGATGGTTACATTTATTATAAGATGATGTCTTTGAATGGATCTTGTAGTGCATGTGGTGGTATGAGAAAGTTACGGATATCTCACCATCTAGAGAGAAAAAAATGTGATTGCAAATACACTAGTTTCTTTTGGAAAATACAAGACAATAACTTATGGTCTGAAATATGGAAAATAACTTAAGAGGTGTGAATTTGTGAAAAATGATATGTGTAGCTGATTTTATGAATATTTTTCAAGAGAAACTAGTTTATGAGCACATACATCATTCACATAGAGCTAGGTAGTTGGATAAGAAATTCAAGATATGTAAGGACACTTTTCCCCTTGGTACTATTGTCTCCACTGTTGATTTTGCTGAGAATTATACACTTAAACCTTAGAATGAAGTGCAAGCATTGTATTACCATTCTATACAAGTGACAATCTTTGTACATATAGCATTCTTAAATGCACATGATAGAACATACATAGACAGAAAGGTTTTAAGAGAGTATCACTTCTAGATCAGTGATAATTGCACACATTCATCAGAGTTTGTTCAAGGTTGCTTCAAATTTTTCTATGAGAATTTAAGCGAAATAGGTATTGAGTAAAACCAACACATAATATGGTCAGACAATTTCACCTCACAATTCAAGAATGCAAGGATTTTCTATTGGTTTAGTAGGATGCACATGACAAGTGGCATTCAACATTTTTGGAATTTCACGGAGGTGGGGCATGGAAAAGGCGAGCATGATGGTGTGGGTGCATGTGTAAAAAGAGCTCTTTCCAGAGAGGAATTGAAGTAAGAAGGTGGTGTAGAGTTAATAAATGCACAAACAATTGTGTGATGGTGTAACTCTATGATGGGAACAGGTATTGAAATTAATTCTATGGTTAATAGGTTTTTTTGGTTGATACATGAGTCTAACATTGAAACCTATCTAGATTGTTGTACACTTAAAGGATCAAGTGACATGCACTCATTTATAAGTTCAAATGCAGCATCACTAGGTATTTATACTAGATTAATGGCATGTTTTTGCTTGTCTTGTATGAATTTTGTGTGGGAGGAATGTGAATCAAAAGAGTGGGTTGAAAAATGGTCTTATATAGCTTTGCAACCGCTTGATACATATCAACTTCCTAGAACACTAAAATTGAGCCAGTTTGAAGCATTAGCAAATTTTAATCACATATCTGGCCTAGTTGAACCAGGTAATTTCTCAATTTATTATTCATTTTGAGACTAATTCTTTTGAACCTAATTGAACTCATTTTATTAGGTGCTTAAGTGTTTAGGGTGTTAACTTATCCCTCTATAAATTGCAAGTCATGTATATGCATTTGTTGCAGATGAGAACAATGAGGAAGGGACTGATTAATTTTTGTGTCGTTGTATTGAGGGAAAAAAGAAATTGACAACTACAGTCATTGATGGAGAGGGTATTGAGTACCCAATAGGATCTATTTTTGTGATAGAGATATGGCTTATAAGGTACACTATCAAAATATAATGTGTTCTTGTTTGATGACTTTGAGACCTCTTTATGTTTCAAGTCTCATCATTCTATTACACTTTATATGTTGAATTTTGTAATCATTTATTCTTCTATGAAATGCATGTACCCTATCAAAAAATCTAAGAAGTGGTTGTTTCAGGACTATGAGACACATAGATATATTTTGCATTACTCAAACCTTCTTGTTGCAACAAATATTGAATTAATAAAGTATACGGGTAGACCTCGTAAGAAGAATTTATGAAAATTTCATGAATCCAAACATGATGAAATACATGACACAATAAGGGTTAGAGTCGATCCAGAAGGTTCACTTAATTAGTTTTGGGAAATCATGAAGAATCATTCTACAAATGGTAGAATTATTTTGACAATTTTGTATATAAATTTTGTGAAACAATCAAACTTCACTTTTTTGTAAATATAAAAGACTATGAAGTGGTCTACATGGATATTTGGAGACCACATTTTGTATATTTAAAGAAGATCAAATTGTATATAAAAGTGGCCATGGGTTGATTTGTATATATCGAGGGTTCATATTTTGTATAGTTTACTATGTCTTTGTATGTATATTTTTCATGCATTGTATTTATGTATGTATGTTCATTTTCATATTATATCTTTTCCATGTACTCTCTCTCTCTCTCTCTCTCTCTCTCTCTCTCTCTCTCTCTCTCTCTCTCTCTCTTCCAAATCAACTACCTTGATAATATTTTGTCAAAACAAAGTAATAAGCATAATATACAATCAAAATTATGGTTTTATATGTTATTCTTTTTGGATGTTTGAATTGTTTTACTTCTATTGTTGCCCAATTGAGCTTAGTGCACCTTGGGAACACTTTGGTTTGACTTGTGCTAGAATTTTATTAATGGTTCAAAATAAAAAAGGGTTTCCTATAGCATTTATCCTAACAACTAGAGCTGATGGATCTGATGGTTCAGTCCCACGATAAACAGTTTAAAAGATGCACCATTGAGCAACTTTCAACTGACCAACAATGCAACTTTTTAAACCAACCAAGATCAGTTTGGAAAATGGAATCTAAGTGGAATCTCCTAGAATTGAGAAATTTTATTTTAGGCCTTCAAAGGATGGCCCTTGTTCACTTCACAGATCTTTGATATCTCTCATGAGGTCTGAGATATGGCTTCCAAAAATTGCTGCCCAATTTGGCTTAGTGCACCTTGGGAACACTGCGGTCTGACTTGCGCTAGAACATTTTTGATGGTTCGCAAGTGAAAAAGGATCTCCCCTAAGATTTACCTGGCCAACTAAAGCTGATGGAGATGAGGGTTTGGTCCCATGACAAATGGTTTGAAAGATGCACCAATGAGAAACTCTCAACTGACCAACACTGCAACTTTTTGCACCAACCGAGATTGGGTTGACAAATGGAATCTGAGTGGAATCTCCTAGAACTAAGAAACATGCTTGTAGAACTTCCCAATATGGTCCTTGTGTTAGGTTTAGATTATACTTAGAGGGGGGGTGAATCAGTATAATAGAACTTTAATTAATTCTTCAACAACTTAACATTAATCGTATATTTGCAGTAAAGAAAAGAACATAAGAAAATGACATAGTACTCATAACACCATGTTTTGTTTACGAGGAAACCCTGGCCATAAGAAAACCCCGGTGGGGATGATACCCACAAGCATGCACTAAAGTATAGTATCCCTGTAAGGAGACCTATCCCTGTTAGCAGCTAAATATTTCATAGTACATTTCCTTGTTAGAGGAATAACAACCATGTTAAAGGTTCAAAACACCCTGTTAGGGGCCTCTGAGCTTACAACTCTTACAATACAATTTAGCTATAAAAAATTCTTAGTAATGAAAAAAAGAAGCATCACTAATGCTTTGATAGTTCCTTTATAGTTCTTCAATGATATTTTTCTTTCTCTGCTCTACCATTTGCATATCTTCTCTCTCAGATAACTATTACTAACTACATGCAATCTTTATGAAAAAGATCTTACATATATATCTCACAACTTTACAAAGTTGGCTCTCAGTATGAATATTACAAATATTACAAAGTCGGCCTTCTATACACAATACATTTAATATAGTAAAAATTAAATGCATAGTTGGCGCTCTTGCATAGTCAATGTGTAGGCTATCAATAACCAAAATACGACTTCAATTTCCTGGAGTCCAAGTCATACTCCCTCAATCTTCGTTGTTGTCCAACTGCTTTTTATCATTGTTCTTCTTCTTCAGTCAGTCTATCTTCAAATCCTTCTAAATCATCATAGACTTAACCAAATCCAAATCGATCTTAGATGGATGTAAAATATACTTCATACTATCTGCCTCTAAGCTTGCCTGCCCTAATTCATCGATCTCTATCTTCAACATCCAAAATACTTCTGTATCTCTGCTACTATACTTATTCAATTTTTGAATCATCAAAACTTATCTTAAAAGTAATCAAACTTAAACGCATATGTGTTTCCATTAATGACAAGAAAAAAGTGAATCATATTTACCAAATTTGGTCACTTTCCAACAATCTCTCCCTTTGGCATTGATGGCAACACTTAACAAAAAAATGACTAAGTTTCCCAACTAATCAAATCTATCTCTTCTTCTCCTTATCTCTTCTCCATATTTTTCTCTCTTTCTTTTATTATATTATATATATTTTTTATTCATTTTTTTTCTTCTCTTCTCCCCCTTTGACAACAATGACAAATGTGCATATAAAGCAATAAGCCTTAGTTCTTTCTTACGAGTTTTAGAATATCCTGAAAAAAATCTTCCAAAAGCTTCACTTATGTCCTCCATGTCTTGAACAATATTTGACTGATGTGAATCAAACCATTCATTCCAAATGATGTAGTTTCAACCTGTTTCAATTTTGTGGGTAAACCTTTTGTCAATGAGTTTGCAACTTTCTCCAAATTTGAGAGATGAGCTTCAAGTATGGATAACTTTGGAGTGACAAAGCTCCTCAGAAAATTAAATCTTTTTAATACTCTCTCTTTTTCATTTTCCAATACACTAAGTTTGGCCAATATCCTTGTAACTTCTGTGTCTAGTTATGTTGTGGATTATGAAGATGTTCCATAACCATCCATCAAAATGTTCAGAGTTTCCCTTTCCTTGGAAATAATGTCCTCAACATTCTGAACATGCCTAATTAGATTCATGCAATGGCTAAACAAATTTCTCCCATGCCCAATGCATCTCTTTGCATTTGTCAAACAAGTTTTTATAATGCCCATGTCCTATGTGATGGACTTTTAGACTTCTGTCAGCTTCTTCTCTGAATATGTCTTCTTTTCCTTCTCCTCCACAATCTTCAACAAAATTTCATAGTGTCCATCAAATTCATCAAGTTTAATTTTCAAGTTCTCAATGTCATCTTTGTGCTGGAAAACTATAGGTAATGGAAGCAATTTGTTCATAGTATCAATAGCTTAAGTAATTAATTTTTCCTTCTTGTCTCGTTTCTGTTCAGATCTTTCCTTTGATTTGTTTAATGTAGTAAATGCCAGGTTTACCAATTCAACTTCATCCATGCTATCCACATTTATATCACTGCTTGCCAACAATGAAATAGATGGTGAGTTTACCTCTTTCTTTTCATCTCCTTTTTGTTCCATCATCTGTTCATTATCCTTTTTCTGCTCAACTTCCTCTTTCTTTTCTACTTTATCTGCAATATAGGTGTCCAAATTTATTGCAAAAGGGTCCTTCTCATCTTGTGAGGGGTCAAGGGTCACTACCACACCAGAGACATATAAATCTAGTGGAGGGTCTACTTTTCTTTTCTCTATGGATGTCTCTGTTTCCTTGGATCTCTCACCCATTCCCAATTGTGTGTGCGATGTGGTTTTAGGAGGTGAGAGATTTCTATAAGTAGAACTCATCAAAATATTCTCTAATGCCTTCTAAGTTTCCTCAGTCACTTCATCATACTTCCTCGCCATTATTTTCAATAGTCTAACCTTGGCTCCTAGCAGTGGTTTCAATTCTTTGAATATACTATCTCTCTCTTGTACTGATAACATAGGCAGCATGTTATCAATTTCCTTATTTTTGATCATCCTCAATCTGCGCCAAGTATTAAATTCTGTTCTCCAATTTTTCATAGAGGTCTGTAGGTATACTTCCTTCAATTTCTAAAAGAGTCTTCTTGAAGGTAATAAAATTCTCTATCACAATGTCTTCAATCTTTAGCTTATCTGATTCCTCATACCTGTCACAGTATTTGTCAATTATAACCAATTTACCTTACTCTAATGCTCTTTTCTCTAGCATCTTCATGTCAGGTTTCCAAATTTGTTTTTCTATTTTCTTCTCTTCTCCTACAGTGGTTTTCTCTTTAGGTGAGTTAGGATTACTTGATCTTGTAACTCCAGGAGTCACATCCTTTGTTTTCTCTGTTTTCTATTATGGATGAGGTGGACTATCTACCATAATTACCTTAGGAATGAAAGGGGCATCAGTTCTTCCACTTGCCACTCCAAGAGATCTCTCAGCCATCTTCTTCTTGACTTATTTAAATTCCTCTCCTGTCAGTCCATCTTTTATATTGCAGCCATGAATAAGGTTAGCAATTTTCCTTTTCCTTGGTCCTCTAGACTGTTCCTCTTTCACCTTTGCTGATTTTTCTTCATAACTTCGCCATCTTTCTTCTGTTGTATCAACTTCTGATGCAAGAAAATGTTCTACGTGCATGGTGAGTACTTCAAAACTCACTTCATAGCCCATCAGGTAACACCACTTCTTTCTAGGTGTAACTACTTCAAAACATACATAATCAGTTTCAACCATGAAAAAAATTGCATCCTTGTACTTTTCCATAATGTCCTCATGTAACCTGTGTCTTGTTTTCATATGTTTCTATAGAATTTTGATCATAGCAAATAGTTCTCCATCTACCCAAGTAGTATTATGCTTGTTGTAACTCTGTGAAATTAGTATGCTAATGGGTACTCTAGACTTCCAACCACTAGGATGTAAACCAGGAAACTTGTGTTCAATATGAATGAACATATGCATCAACAACGAACCAAATCTGAAATTTTTAGTTCTATCCTTCTTCACTAGCTTCACATTCTCAAGGAATTGTTGAACCAAAACTTCGCATAGGTTATATTTTATGTTTTCCTTCACCATTCCCCATGCCATCATGATTAATCTCATAGATACTCTATTAGTTCTTCTACTATAGTAGAATTTATATCCAAGTATCATGGAAATCAATCTCACATCTTTTTGAAAGATATCATTTACTGTCATTACCCTTGTGTCCCACTTAGAATGTGTTAGGGTTTTGACTTCTTTCTTCACATGCTTCTCCACAATAGGTATAACTTGAGTGTTGTCTAATCTAGTGATATTATGAATTAGGTCACTAAAAATCTTTACAGGTTGGTCACCAATCCATGTGAATTGATCATGAACCCTGCTCATCAATATCTTAAACCATTCATTTTCATCAAATTCACATAACTCCATAATCTTCATTATTCTCAACTAACTAATGTGTTTGAATTCATCTTTCATGATTCCTTTTTCAATCATATTTTCCATTTTAGTGAGTACTTCATTGTCTCCTAATGTATCATATTTAGAATTTATGTAAACCCTAATGTCTTCTACGTGCAATACGCCATGTGGGGTTTATGAAAATGCTCCTTTCAGATCCTCTTCACAATATTTATATATATGTTTCTTGAATTTGTATCTAGGATGATCAACAACATCAAAAATGATGGGTGCATCCATAGCTAAATGATGTAAAATACATTTATTTCACTGAAATCTGAGTGTTATGCTCCAATCGATCACACATGGAAAATATAGAATAGTGTGAATGCTTTTTCTCTCTGATCTCCTTAGCTCACTCTTTGTCAAATGGTGAATAGATAGGTCATCAAATGGTGCTTTATACAAGTTAGGTTATAACTTTCATTTTCACTTTATATTGTCTAGTCGACTACTAGATCTCGCAAACAAAATATACAAGTCAGCTGATGGTGTGCTCTTAGGTATATAATCCATGATGTCTTAGTTCACACATAAGCTCGCATGAGCTCAATCTATGAATTTTGGGTCAAGATAAATTCTGATGTCTGTATCCAATGCTCCCCGTAAGGCCATGATTGACCAATTAGGTTGATCCTATCTTGCTACCTTCAGGTGAAGATCTAGTAGCATCTACTGACTCTCCCTGAACTGATGTTTCACTTGTTCCTTTGATCTGCCAGATCTTGCCACTGTTTTTGTCTTCTTCTTTCTTAAAAAATTTCAAAATAATTCTTCACATCTGCAATACTCTTGCCAGTATCATTTCCATTCTTCTATGAATTCATAGGAGGTGGTGTTCTTCAATTATCTACTCCATTATACTTGAAAAAATTTGCTATATGTCATGGATTATTGCATTTGTTACATATAGGAGGTCTTATTTCCTGATTAACTTGTAACTTACAGTACTTCACAATGTGTCCAATGTTATTACATTTGTAGCATATAGGTTTCACTGTAGGTTCTCTTCCATTATCTTTTCTATATCCTGATTGATTAGGTTTTTTACATCCTATTTTCTTGTGCCCATATCCATTACAGTTAAAACAATAACCAGAAAAATTTCTAAATGGGGTGTTACCTCTGCAATCTCTCTTCATGTGTCCAAATCTATTGCAACCAAAGCATCTACCTTTGAAAGGTATGATCTACTCTTTAGGTTATTCAATAGATGGTTTCTCAACATCAATATTCTCATCTGATTTCTCTTCCTGATTATTTGAATATTCAGCTTTATTGAAGCCAATACCAGCCATATCACCTTTAGGTTTCTATTTGTCTAGTTATTCATCAATCAAATCACTACTAGTGTGAAGTTTCACAATGTGATTCTTTGCTTCAACAAGTTTACCTTTCACAATCTGATTGTATTTCTCCAATTCAAGGTATTTTTTCTTGTAGTTGTCAGCCTCATCCTTCATTTGATTCAATGCACTATTTAAGGTTTTTTCAATTTTCTTCTTAGCATCCTTCTGCATCTGTACTTCTTTAGCCATAGACTTATTTTCAATTTTCATAGTTTCATAGTTTCAATCTATTCGTTTAGTTGCTTCACCTGATCTAAATTGTCCTCATTTGAGTCTTCTATTATCTGGACCACAAGATCTTCTCTTTGACTTCTGGAAAGCTCAAGTTGTTCTTTGAGTTTCTTTACAAATTTCTCATCTCTTTGCATGTTGAATCTCAATTTTCCATTCTTTGCTTTTGCTTTATCAAGGTCTTCAAGTGCAGCATCAAATTTTTCTTGCAACATGTCCAAATCCATTCTGATCACCCTCAAGTTGTTAGGCTTTCTCTCCAAGGGCCAAAAGATCTGATACCAATTGTTAGGAATGGATTATACTGAAAGGGGGGTGAATCTATATAATAAAACTTTAATTAATTCTTCAATAACTTAACATTAATCATACATTTTCATTAAAGAAAAGAACATAAGCAAATGAAATAGTACATATAACACAATGTTTTGTTTACGAGGAAACCTTGGCCAAGGGAAAACCCCGGTGGGGATGGTACCCACAAGCATGCACTAAAGTATAGTTTCTCTGTAAGGAGACCTAACCCTGTTAGAAGCTGAATATTACATAGTACATTTCCTCATTAGAGGAATAGCAACCCTATTAAAGGTTCATAACACCCTGTTAGGGGCCTCTGAGCTTACAACTCTTACAATACAATTCAGTTACAAAAAGATCTTAGTCATGAAAAAAACAAGCATCACTAATGATTTGATAGTTCCTTTATAGTTCTTCAATGATCTTTGTCTTTCTCTGTTCTACCATTCACATATCTACTCTCTGAGATAAATATTACTAACTACATGCAATCTTTACCAAAAAGATCTTACATATATATCTCACTTTACAAAGTTGTCTCTTAGTATGAATATTAAAAATATTACAAATTAAACCTTCGATACATAAATGCATAGTTGGTGCTCTTGGATAGTCAATGTGTAGGCTATTAACAACCAAAATACAACTTCTATTTTCTGGAGTCCAAGTCATACTCCTTCAATCTTTGTTGTTGTCCAAGTGCTCTGTATCATTGTTCTTCTGCAATCTCTCTATCTTCAAATACTTCTAACTCATCATAGACTTAACCAAATACAAATAAATCTTAGATGAAGATCAAACATACTTCATACTATCTTCATCTAACCTCACTTTCCCTAATTCATCGATCTCTATCTTTGACATCCAAACTACTTTTGTATTTCTACTAATATACTTAGTCAATTTCTGAATCATCAAAACTTATCTTCAAAGTAATAAAACTTAAACCCATATGTGTTTCCGTAAATGAAAACCAAAAATTGAATCATATTTACCAAATTTAATCACTTTCCAACACCTTGTGCACTTCACAGATCTCTGATATCTCTTATGAGGTCCGAGATATGGCTCTCCAAAAATCACAGCCAATTTGGCTTAGTGCACCTTGGGAACACTTCGGTCTGAATTGCACTGAAATGTTTTTCATGGTTCACAAGAGAAAAAGGGTCTCCCCTAGCATTTAACCGGCCAACTTGAGCTGATGGAGCTGATGGTTTGGTCCCACGATGAACGGTTTGAAAGATGCACCAATGAGCAACTTTCAACTAACCAACAATGCAACTTTTTGCACGAACTTAGATTGGGTCGGGAAATGGAATCCGAGTGGAATCTCCTAAAACTAAGCCACATTTTTTTAGGCCTTCCCAAGATGGCCCTTTTCCACTTTAAAAATCTCTAATATCTCTCACGAGGTCTGAGATATGGCTCTCCAAAAATTGCTGCCCAATTTGGCTTAGTGCACCTTGGGAAACACTTCAGTCTGACTTGGGTCGGAACAATTTTTGATGGTTCGCAAGAAAAAAAGGTCTCCCCTAGAATTTACCTAGCTAACTAGATCTGATGGATCTAATGGTAATAATATCCATAATTTTTGGATCCAATCTTAATCATTTATGTTTGTAAGAGCACAAGTTGCTCCTAGGTGCAAATGTTGTCACGATGTTCTAAAATTGTAAAAGTTGCTAATTTTGAGAAACTAGGGGATATGGTCTCCTCTAGGGTCCTAAGTGTCCTAACTAGGGTCCTAGGATGGGTTAAAGAGCATTGATCTGATCAAATTTTTCAAAGAGAAAGAAATGCTCAAAAGTTGCTCAAGCAAATTTTGCAACTTTTGCAAAAAGATGCTCAATGAAGAAATGGACAGATGTAACCACCTAGGATCAGGTATTTGAGTATAAATTGAATATTTTGGAAGGTTAAAGGATTTTTAGTTATAGACCACATGTGTGGGAATTCTGTCCGGATGATTCCCTAAGTTTTACTTGCATTTGTAGTGTTTTAATAGCCTTGTACGGTTGTATACAGATTGGATTGAACAATATGACTCCATGGGATTGTAGAGTTTTGTTTTAAGTTTATTTTTCATATTCAATTTTTTTTTCAAGTTAAGGCAATGTAAAGTTACACTAAGATTTAGGTGATTGTGTCTGCAATTTCCATTTGCAGAGTTGCAGGAACAAAAATGGCTCTAACGTAAGCATCCATGGTTGAAAATGAATGAAACCTTGTGGAATGATAGGTTAGGGTCTATACATAACTTTTTTGTTTTCCTTTTTGTTCTTGCAACTAAAATCCTAGGCTTGGAGTGATGCCCTAGGTTGACTTCTTGGAGTAGGTGAGCTAGGACATGGTAGAGATTGAATTGAAATAACACACCCATGATCTTGTATGGACATCTTAGTGGCATGTGTGGAAGTCCTAGAGTTTCTCCTTGAAGGATCAAAATGTTTCAGGAGTTGGTATGAATATTGAAGAGTAATTGGATGCATATTTTAGTGACCAGTCCAGAGGCATAAAAGATAGCCTAGAAACTAGGGCCTGGAAGCAATTAGGGTTGTGGGTGTCTTGAAAATCTATAACTTTGGATTCTAGAAGGTCTAGGTGATAGATTTTAGAATCATATATTATTCCATAGGTTTGTGTAGAATTATTTGTATATTTTGGTAAAAAATAGTAAAAATAGACCTAATACTATTAGGCCTAATTAGGCCTATCTTTCAGTAGTGATAATAAAGAGATGGTTATAGTGGCTAGAAGTGTTTGAAACACCTAGAATGGACATGTAAGGTCCTTTGAACATAGGATAGATCCATAGAGGTTTTTGGGAAGATCCTAATCAAGGGTTTAGGGTTCTAGAGGGAAATCTAGTGAGAAAACAAGGTAAATGGAGGACTAGTTGGAGTTGATTGTGCATTATTTCTTCATCATCTCAACTATACCTAGGAGGTAAGTTGAATCCAGCATCTAGGAGGCCAAACTTGGTGAAGGTTACATAGGTGTTGGAAACCATTATATGTTTTAAAGAATTTGATTAGAAACTTGGAGAAGGGTAAACACTAGAACTCTATACCCTATCCATCAGACTCCTATCCATGTTTGGAGTTGCTTCACTGCCCTACACCAAAGACCCCTATAACTTCCCAGGTGTGCCCAAGGAACATTAAATAGAGCATGAAAGATACACCTACACACATAAATTCACTTAATTCATGGAGTTCATACATATAGAGCATGAAAGATACACCTAAATACAATGTAGCACATCAAGCATTAATTCACTTAAATCATAAAATTGCTTATGTCCTCAAGAAAACATGTAGTACATACATTATGAAGCATAGAGATGAATTCACTTAAGTCATTCACGTAGGTCGTACACATGAATTTAGGTTATGAGTCATATACATGAATGTACATGAAGTACACACACAAGTACATTAATTTATCAAAACACACATGCATATATGAAAGTCATGTGAAACAAGAATACACTTAAGGCATAAACATCCAACCAACAAATTCAAGGATCAAATTTGAAGTTTCATGTATAACAAAATGAACAATAATAGTGTACATATCAATACATGGTGTACATGCCAAATCCATAATAGAGTTACAAAAAATGACATCAACTATGTTCAGGTCAATTTATACAATGTACCAATGTCACACACACACACACACACACACACACACACATATATATATATATGGTGGATCATCAAAATTTAGCTTCTTTGCAGTAGAACTTGGGTCACTAAGTCTCTGCAAAAGAACAATTCAAATGCTAAGGCATATATATAATCTCAAAATAATATCAAAATAAATAAACATTGGGCTGTAATTTGCTGACACTTGAATTATTGATTACCTCATCTCTTTCTCCTATTCTAGGGCTGAATGATAAATGAAATGGGCTCTGTCATGGGTGAGAGGGACTCCTAGATAAATGGAGAGGTATTGGAGGGATGGGAAGTGGTGAATGGTCCTATAATAGAAAAAATAAATAATACAAAATACATGTTATAAACAAGAAATACTAAAAAATAAAAACATGCATGGACTAAAAAGAAATGCATACCACAACATGAGTTATAAATCCTATGCTGGAGGGAGCCAAAACCATTGATGAATTAGTTTGGACCTTTTCCTGTATGGTAAATTAGAAAATATGTTATAGGACCAAGAAATACTAGATAATGCAAAAAATGTATATACTGGATAATACAAATTTGCATACTGAAGCCTCAGTTGGATCTCTAATGCTTGGGCTGAATGATAAACGAAATGGGCTCTGCCATGGGTGAGAGGGAATCCTAGAAAAATGGAAAGGTAGAGGAAGGACAGGCAGTGGTGAAGGGTCCTAAAACAAAAAAATTAACAAAAAATACATGTTATAAACAAGAAATACTAAAAAATAAAAAATGCATGGACTAAAAATAAAATGCATACCATAGATGGATATCTTGTGCTAGGAAAGGGATCCCTAGGAAGTGGAGAAGGCTTCACCTCATCTGAGGCAACTATGACCAATTCTTGTATGAAAAGTCATAGAAAATGACATACTAATAGAGGAAAATGATTTCTAAAATATTTTGAACAAACAAGAATGCTATTGAAAGTAAATATGAAAACATGTTACCTCCTCCCTCTCCTAACATCAGTAGTGTCTGGGGAATTCATTAGTTTAGTGAAAACCAATTGATTCTACATGTATACAATAAACAAGTCGAGTGCATTCATTAATATATAATACATTGAAGTGTTCATAATACATTTCAAAAAATATACTTAAATTGGACTTAATTACCTTTTTTGTTTCAATGTCCTTGATGACTTCTTCCTCCTTCCAAATGACCTCAAGCTTGGTGGGGTAGGCTAACAAAAAAAATTAACATAAGAGTAATAATATGATACCACATGGGTTCAATTAATACTATAAACAAGAGGTGTGCAAAATATGATACCACATAGCTCTGTAAGACAAAGTCAATGGCAGAAAGGGTGACATCCTCAATCTCTGAAATCTGAGCCCTGGACAAGCCCTATAAAACACCAAATAAATATATAAGAAATAGTTTAAAATGAATATTATGATTCACTTGAATTCAACAAATGATTATGCTCTACAAATCTATTATATCACAAGTTTATAAACAAATTTTATGAACCATTATTACAATATAAATGTTTTCTCTTCTTTCACACACAAGACTATTATTTAACAAATTTTTATACTCGCAGTTAGAGAAGAATGGTCTGGATTGTATTCGTGGGGGTCAAAGGTTAGGACAACTTTTACAGCAGGTAATAGGACTATTGTAGCCTGGCAGTGAATATGTTTTAGTGTGTTTACCCTTAGCATGGAGGGATTTAGAGTGCTTTTAGGTTGAGAGTATGGTGCAGGAGCACCTCCTAGAGATCCAAGACATCTTGTAGTTCAAGGCTTTAGAATTAGTCTATCATTGAGATCTAGTTGTGAGACCTAGTTCCATCTTTGGCCACTTATAAGCCACTTGGTACACTATGATCATGGGATATTTACTATGGTCATGGGATTTAAATATGCATAAATTTGACTTGGCCAGATTCCCCTATGTCTTAGCCTTCTAATGCAACTGGTTTGGTGAAGAGATTTTACCTATAACTCCAGTTATCATGATTTTTGTCTCTGCAACTCTGGTTTTTGTTCATTTCAAAGAGTTTCACATTGTTTTTCAAGTTTGAAGCATTTCCAACATGGGAATTGGATAATATCTAGTGGAAAGCTTCTTTGTAATATGCTTTCAAATATTTTTCAAGATTTTTTTTGTGTTGATGTAGGGAGATGACCATATGATCGAGCCCTAGGTCTATATCTCAATGTATGCACCAAGGGCCTTAATTGTGGATTTGATATTGTTTTGTGAATGCCTAAGTGTTCTAATTGGTTTCACAAGGAAATACTTCCATTTTCTAGCACTTGCATCAGAGTAGGTGGTATGGGAAGTGATGAAAATATTTGGGGTTCCTATGAACCTATGGTGTAGATGTGTTCTTGTCTATGGTAAAGATATACACTAGTATATGGGGACTGTCCTAGTATGACAGTGAAATGCCAGAGAGAAAATCCTACTAAACTAGCAAGTGAATGTTCTTTGAGTAATATGATAAGGACCTTGTGATAAGTTAAGGGGTTCTTGGGGTGTCTTAGAAGTTATATGTTTGGATTCTTAAGACGGACATGGAGGTGTTTCTTGGCCAAACAATTGTTTTAGAAACATATAGCATTGGACTACTATTTCAAGATTGGACACCCTAAATGGCTGCTAAGTAGATTATTTAGTCTCATTTAATTATCGACCAGGGACATAAACTTGGAATGGTGTTCGCAAAGTATATGCTTCAAAACTCCCTTGATTCTCATGGCTAAACCTATGGAATCGAAATACATTATTGAACCGCCTCACAATAGGTGTGTGATAATCATGCTCAAGGCCTTTCTTAGGAATGGTTCATTCAATCTAAGGACTAATTCTCCTGTTATGAGGTGCATTTAACTTGTCAACCTAGGGACGTATATTTGAAATGGTTGGCACGATATGTGCACTAGGTTCCTTAAGGAGTCATTCTGCTTATGTTGTAGGAAGGTAAAAATGCATAAAAGAAACCTACACTAGTGTTGTAGGAAAAGAATACATTTATCTCCTTACTGAAATGAATGCTAGAAATTGCAAACTTCTACTGAAACCTATACTTCAATCTAAAACATCCATTATAACTATTCTTGTAGATGCTGCAGGAACACTCACAAGGTACGATGCTGTAGGAAGAAGTTGTAACTTCTATCTAAAATGCTGGAAATGCTGAAAATGAAATCTTTTCTATTCTAACCTATTCCACCTCCCAAGTGGGCCCCCTTGGTCATTTTTTTCTAAACTATTAACACAGAACGTAAACCAAGAACTATTTCATTGCATTTCAAAAACTCATTTCATAGAAACAATACATGGAACTTGAAATAGATTGTTGTATAACAATTTTCTTCCAAAAAAATTTGTCTCTATCTTTTCTAGCTAACCTCAAACTATCTCCCCAATCCCTATATATACAGGATCGAACACTTATTATAAAAATAGAAAAGAAACTATCTTGCTAAAAACATGTTGGAGAACAAGATGGAAATGCAATAGCCCGTGGTGTGGGTAGTAAAGCTTGGGCAACCAGTTCAACATATTAAAGTGTAGAGGGAATATAGGCACACTACATCCCCACATCCTAGATTAATGGCTCCATTTTAGCAGCCATGTTTACTGGTGTTGTAATGATCACTCCGCTGTAGCTGGTCCTCAACAGTCCTCCTTGAATGTTGTCGACCACTCTTCAGCCGCTTTCTCTCCTTTCAAGTTAGTTATGATGCGGAAATATTCATACAACAAGCTTAATCAAATTAAATATCCAGATATTAGATCATAGATTCTGATGGTTTTATGAAATACTGCACTATATGTATAATATTAGAAAAATATGTCACAAACATCTACCCATGGTTTATAAGTTCTATCTGGACTTTATCACAAGTTTTGACTGGCTAGGCTCTCAAATGTTTTGACAAAAACTAGAGAAGAGTATTAAAATTATACAAAACAAAGGAAGTAATTTGGCCTTATCATCTACCCCTTGGTTAATCAAATGCTTGTGCTCAAGAATTGCACCTTCTGGCAATTGACCTATAGTCACCAACTTCAGTTCTTCCTCACCTCTAGCTCTTAAAGGAGTAATAGAATCCTCTTGTTCTTTCCCAAACTTCCCTTCTGTGATCTTCCTGCATCCTATCAAGTCTGGTAGTGTTGATATCATACAAGGGCCAAAGGAGCATGGGCGGCTGCATTGTGAGCAAACACCAGAGCTCCTTCCTGATTTACCTACCTAGTGCTATGTATTTTGGTGCCTGGTGTATAGCTGCTTCAAGGTTAATGGGTCTATGTGGTTCTGATCTTTTAAATACCTCTAATAACCTGCCCCATCTACTTCTGGCACCAGTTAAGGCTCTTTGGAAGACAAAATAGGACATGCTATCATATTCTACATACACATCTACTCTGAATTTAAAATTTTTATCTCTGATTTCCTTTTTAACATTCCCATATGTCAGTCTGAACCAATCCCTCAACAATACTTCCGGTTGACTTCTTTCTGCTCTTAATGGTAGGGGTTTTGTTTTCTCAAGATCTTTGTAATTCCCCAACTTCCTATCATAGTTAGCCTTGTTGTGCATCCATGACATTAGGGCCCTTAGGTGTATATCCCCTATGTAAGGAAGGGATTCCATTCAGTCTCTGTAGGGATGATGAAATTATGCACATACAACTCATAGTGTAGGTTTTGTTGCCAAGATGGAAGTGTCTAATATAAAACATAGAATTCCTGAGCTGACTTGAACTCTGTGTTTACATCTTTGAGGGTCATCATCAACTGAAATAGAAGGAATTGTTCATTTAGATAGATGGTATAGACCCTAGGTGGAGGTCTACAAGAAATTACCTAGTCAGTTAGTTTAAGGGCATGTTCCATTCTCTATTTCTGTCTTGCCAACTGATCGTTCAATTCTAAAATTTCCTCTTCTTGTTTTGCTATTACTTTCTGCAATTTCTTTTTCTCTTCTCCATATAGAGTGGTTGTCAGCACATGTTTATTATATAACTAGAAAATAAGCATTTGTAGAGTAATCAGACCACTGTTTTCATCTTGGTTATTCTTCTTCCTTTGTTCTTTCCATAACTACTCTAAGAATTTTATTAACCAAGTTCACTTATAGGAAACTAAAGCATTTCTTGTGCAAGCCAGCTGGTGAGTTATAGGGGTTTCCACCTCATGATGACTGAATCCTGCATCATTTTGACATACATTTGGCTCATCTTCACACTCCTCTTCTAGATTTTGAGGAATGTTAGGAATCTCAGACTGACTGGGAGAATCATCTGGAACAATATGGATAGGAGTTTCCTCCTCAAACTGTTTGGGGGAAGAGGGCTGGCTTTCGGTGGGCACTTTAGGAATTTTCCCTCTCATCCTAGAAATTCTCCTTATAGGGATTTCCTTAACTTCTATGACCTTCTTCTTACTAACCCTTTTTGTTTTCTCTGTTGCAAGAGTAGTGGCTGCAGGAACTGATTTCATTCTCTTCTTTCTTGAGACTTGAGGGTTTTGTGGTTCAGCTGTAGGAACTAGAGTTTCTTCTACTAACTTCCATTTTCCTTTGGTTCAGGAGACAGTAGGTATATTTCTCATGTGAGCGGTTAAAGGCACATTTTCTTGTAAATTTTTAGTTTCTTCCCCTTTGTTATTTTTCTCGGCAACTGGGTCAGGGGAAACTGCATTATCTTGGTTAATTTGCACATTAGGGGCAATTTGAGGCTGAAGGGTTTTATGATGGACAAACTCTGCCCATGTCATAGGGGAGGCATCCCTAAGATATCTTTCTATGATTAATTTAATCAGGGCATGGTGAGTAACAAATTTTTCCTTCCCTTTCTGGGTTTCTTCGGCACTAATGCACAGTATATTAAACAGAAAATTGGATGCATTCATTGGGATATTATGTCGTACATAACTAAGCAGCTTAAAATGATGTGCATTTAAATTAGAGAATCACCCTTCACAGGTGAAATACCTTATAATGTGCATAGCCAACTCCTGGTATGGTGGAGGAATGGACATCCTTTTGCATCCCTGCTTAGTGATTTCCAATGGAGGGTCTCCTGGTAGGGTGAATTGAGCCCTGGCTAACCTGGCATCATGGGCATTGGGATAATCTTCCCTTGCTGCTAGAAAATGGGTCACTTCCACTGTTTTCTCCTCTTTTGTAATGAATTTCAACCCCCATACCGTCGCTCAGCCCTCATCAAATGTGTTTGCAAATTCTGATGTTGCTTCCTCATCAAACTCTGTCAATTTTAAGAAATACCCTAGCCATCTGTAGGCATTAAATCTTCTCACTGCCTCAACATCAGATAGTAAAATACCATGAACCACTAGTTCATGCCGCTGCAATTGACCCCCCATTTTACCAAATTCAATCCTCTACTCTGTTTATCCTCTATTTTTGATAATTACCTTCTTCTCTTTTGAATTTTAGACTACTTCTTGTAAACCCACAAACCCTCTTTCATATTCTTCTGGTATTCTTGATATGAACAATAATAATATATTTTACCAGAATGAATCATAGATGTTCATGCGAGAGCGAGAGTTATGTCATGGTCTTAATACTGGGTCACATCTAGTCTGATAGTTAAGGGTTTATTTAGAATAAAGGTATGACATTTGACACTTGTGTGATGTGATAGCTGGATTTTAATTAGGACAAGGCCGAAGTACAAATTTGGGGATCTTTAATGAGTAAATAGAAAGGACATTTTTAGAAATTGGCACACTTCCCTACCCCCTATGAAATATGGACAAGTGTCCTAACTTGTTAGACCTGGCAGAAGGTATAGAACTGGATTAAGGTGGCAATGATACATTTATTGTAGTATTCGATATAACCAACTAAATCTATGCGCTAAAAATGGAAATAAATTTGAAAAGCTCGTACCTATTAATTGATCATCGCATGTGTCAGGAAAGATTGGCAAGAGTGGAATGACGACGTCGGTGGTTGGCATGCGTTAGTGCACTATCTCTTTATTGAAAGCATAGAAATATGATGACGTGGAAGGTGGGTGGATGAAAGATTAAGAAATGAAATGGGTTGAAAAAGAAGAATGTAGAAAGTGAATGGAGAATTAAAACTTTATGTAAACATAAATTTTTTATTATGGTCATGATTCAAAGGAATTTTTATTGAAGAGCTGCAGGAAGAAGGTTGACACCCTCTACTACAGGAAGTGTTACTTGTTGATCCTTTAAAACTGGCTGGTTGAATTACTGCAGGAAGCCTTCTTTCAACTGTGGGTGGTGATACAAATTTAGTCTATGTCCATTGACTAGTAGCTTAAAGTGTACAAGGTCAATTGTGGTCAACTAGACTACTCCATTTGCAAATACATGGCTTATTTCATATGGACCCAGCCATCGTGTCTGCAACTTCCCTGATATCTCTTGGTATCTAGAATCATATAACAATGCCCAATCTCCAACTTTGAATTGTTTTCTCTTGATATGGGATTCATGCCACTATTTTCTTTGCTTTTGGACAATCTCTGTGTGTTGTAGGGAAAACTTGCACATTTCATCCAAAGAGTTGAGATGCAGCAATCGCTCTCTCTGTGTTGCATGAAGATCAATATTTAACTCCAGCACTATTCTTAATATTTTGTGTTGAAACTCAATTGGTAGCATTGCTATTTTTCCATACAATAGTTCAAATGGAGTGAACCCAGTGGTGGTCTTCCATGTTGTTCTATATGCCTAGATGGATTCTGATAGTCTGCTGCTCCAATCTCGGTGATGCAAATGAACTGTCTTTGTTAAAATTGCTTCTATTTCCTGATTTGTTACTTCTGCTTGTCCATTGGCTTGGGGGTGATAGGGGCTTGACTTTCGATGTCTGATATTATATTCCTTCATGAGCTCTATTATCATATTGGAGGTGAATTGGGTACCTTAATCAGTAACAAGCTCTCTTGGCATGCCATATCTAGTAAAAATTTCTTCATACAGAAATTCAGCAACTTTATGATCTCTTGCACGCTGCATTGCTCTGACTTCAACCCATTTGGTCAGGTAATCTATGCATACCAGAATGTATGACTTTCCATTAGATGGAGGATCTATTGGACCAATAAAGTCCATGCCCCATTTATCAAATGGTGTTACCACCACTTGTGGGTTTAAAGTCATTTCATCTAATTTTGTTGGTCTGCCCATTCTTTGACATTTGTCGCACTTCCTTGTATAACTTGTTGCATATTTGTGAAGTGTAGGCCAATAGTAGCAAGTTGTTAAAATCTTTTGTGCTATTCATTTGGCTACAAAGTTCCCTCCACATGGTTCATTATGACATGCATGAATAATGTCATATGTCTCATCTTCTCTCACACATCTCCTCATGACTTGGTCAGGCCCAGTGTAAAATAATGTGGTATCAATCCAAGAGAAATGGAAGCTTTTCTCTACAAGAAGCTTCTTTTCCTTATAAGAGAAATGTGTTGGCATTTTATTAGCTTATAGGTAGTTAGCTATATCTACATACCATGGATTATGGATAACAATATGAAACAAATGTTCATCTAGAAATGTATCATCTATCAAAGTAGTATCTTCTTCAACATGATGAAGTCTGGATAGATTATCAGCTACCACGTTTGCTTTCCCTGGCTTGTCAATGATTGTTATATCAAATTCCTACAAAAGAAGGAGCCATCTTGCTAACCTACCTATGATGGTAGGTTTGTTCATGAGATACTTAATTTTTGCATGGTCAGTATGAACATAGATAGGATAACCAGTCACATAATGGAAAAATTTATTCAGAGCATAAAATACCGCTAGCAATTCTTTCTCAGTCACTGTATAGTTTAACTCTGGTCCATATAGACTCTTACTGTTATAATAGATTGCATTTTAAAGGTTTTTAGTCTTTTTTCCTAAGACAGCACCTACAACATAGTCTGAAGCATCTGTATGAATGTGAAATGGCAAAGTTCAGTCAGGACCCCTAAGTACTAGTGTAGTTGTCAAAAGTGACTTGAGCTACAAGAAGGACTCATCGCATTCTTTTGTCCAAGCAAATTTATCTTCTTTGGTAAGTAAGTTATATAGAGGACTAGCTATTTGACTAAAGTTCTAGATAAACCTCCTATAATAGCCAGCGTGACCTAGGAAAGATCTTACTTATTTTTTCCTAGTAGGAATAGGGAGTGTGAGAATTACCTCTATCTTCGCAAGGTCTACCTGGATTCTAGCTTCGGAGATAAAATTTCCCAACACCACTCCTTCCTGCATCATCAGAAAGCACTTTTCACTGTTGAGAGATAGGTTATGTTCCTTGCATCTGATTAGCACTTTCTCCAAGTTCTTCAGAGCTTCCTCAAATGTGACACTGAAAGTAGTGAAGTCATCCATGTATATTTCCATGTAATCATGGGATATATTAGTAAAGATGCTGATCACAGCTCTCTGAAAGGTAGCAGGGGCATTGCATAATCCAAATGGTAATACTGA
Organism: Thuja plicata; assembly: GCA_018584345.1. Lineage (NCBI taxonomy): Eukaryota > Viridiplantae > Streptophyta > Pinopsida > Cupressales > Cupressaceae > Thuja > Thuja plicata. Next base: position 2,606,744 of record MU226461.1, read on the forward strand.
ATAGGCATATGTTCCCAAAGGACATGTGAATGTGGTCTTTTCTTGATCTTTGGGACAGTGCTTATCTGATTGTAACCACTGTATCCATCCAGAAAGGAAAAATATTTCTTTCTAGCCAAATTATCCAAGACCTGGTCAATAAAAGGTAAAGGGAAGTGGTCCTTCTTTGTAGGATTATTTAATTCTCTGTAATCCACACATATCTGCCACTTACCTCCTTTCTTAGGTACAATTACCAATGGTGATATCCACTTGCTGTCAAAGATTGGATAGATGAATCCAGCATCCAATAGCTTCTACAACTCAGTTTTAACTATTTCCCTTAGTGTTGGATTTATTCTCCCCTATGGTTGATGAAGTGGAAAGCTTCCATCACTGATGTAGATTTTGTGGGTGCAGAGTTTTGGATTGAGTCCCTCCATATCTCCATAATCCCATGCAAAGGATTTTTCATGCTGACTGGGGAGCTTGGTTAACAATGCCAACTGTGATTGGGACAGCTTGTTATTTACATGCAGGCTACGTCTAGAGGACAGTTCCACTATTGTTGTTAGCTCTACCATTAACACTTTGGGCACCAAACTTCTAACTATTTCACTTGCCAGTAATTGATCAATTATTTCAGGGTTTGCTGGAGACATACAATCCTCATAGGTACATAGCTGTAAAAAAAAACTTTCTAAAACATCTTTAGCCACAATACATTCATTGGTTAAAATGCTCTGTATCACATCATCTTCCTCTTGTATCTTTAGAAAATATTTCCTATGAAACATCATGAGCTGGGCTACTGAATTCACCTCTTCCTCCTTGTCTCCTAAGTCTGGCCAAATAGGTTCTCCCAAGTCTGGCTGGGGTTGGGCAGGAGGATATAGGGCTAGCTTTCTTATGGCTTGACCATTTGAAATTTTCATACTGCCTAATCTGCAATTAATTTTGGCATCAGTGGTGGATAACCAAGGTCTTCCCAAGATTACAGCATAGCCAGCAAAGTTTACTTTAGGTGATAGGATGAGAAAATCATCAGGATACTCCCATGAATCTAAGGTTACTATCACATCTTCTATGAGGCCCTCTAGAGTAATAGTTGAACTATCAGCAAGTTGTAACACTATGGATGTTTTTCTTAAGCCTTCTATGCTTAGCCTATGCATTGTATCTTTAGTCATAACATTTATTGCTTCTCCCAAATCAACTAGAGCATTTTTCACAGTCTGTCCATTTATTATCAGGTCGACTACTGGACTGCCAGGATCTGAATACTTGGGTATTACCACCTTTCCTAACATGATATCAGCTAATTTCCCTACAACATGTACTATTTGAGGGTCCTTCTTCCACCCTGGCTTCTTAAGGAATGCTCCCTTAATATCCTTTCCATAAACAGGTATATCTTTGATAGCTTGGAACAGTGAAATTTGAATATTCATATTTTTCAGCTGCTCAATAATATCAAATGTTTCCTCCTCTTAGGGCATAGGTTTTTCTTTATTTAGACTCTGTGCAAAGGGTGGATTTGAAGTGTGAATAGTAGTTATGCTAGGTATATCAGTCGGCTGGCTGGTATTTGGCAATGTGGCTTCTGGAAGTAGTGCTGCAGGAGTGTCTGCAACTTCTGTAATAATAGGATATTCAGGTGTAGGCAGGGTGGTACCAGACCTGAAATGGATATTAGCTATCTCTAATGAGTAAGTAGGGCACTGCTGAGTGTTAGTAGTGTATGTTTGTTGTTTCTATTGTTCGTTGTTTGGATTTGGCTGAGGTTGAGAAGGAAATTGGGTTGGCTTTGGATTAGCATTAGCTGCTGTAGGAGGTGGCATTATTGCAAGTGGTTGCACTAGAGGTGGTAATTGTGGACAGCCAGAATTTTGGTTAAGCCACTGTGGAGGCCCCCTCCATTGATTAGTTTTCTTCCAATTTCCTTGTGGTGGTTGCCATTGATTCTACTGATTAGGCCACTGGTTATTTTGTTAATTTTTCCACTGATTATTTTGTTGATTTGGCCATTGGTTATTTTGCTAGTTAGGCCATTGGTTATTCTGCGGGTTTTTCCATTGGTTATTTTTCTAGTTAGGCCATTGGTTATTTTTGTGGTTAGGCCATTGGTTACTCTGTAGGTTTTTCCATTGGGGTTGAGAGTACTGAGAAGTGTTCTAATAATTTTGGTTTTTCCACTGATTATTGTTAAAATTTGAAAACTGTAGAGGATCTTGTGGCATACCTTGTCATGAATCCCATGGTCAACGTTGAGAAACAAAGAAAATTTGATCATTGTCTCCTTCTATCTTCATGTAGTCAGTTGGAAAATGTTGATTTTCCAGGTTGGCTACCAGCTTACATCCGTAGTCTTGCTTCTGTTTGCAGTAGTGTGGACAGTACTCAGCCAATTGTGATTCAGCTTCTGCATGCTTCTTCTTGGTATTCATTGTGTCAAGATGTGTAGCTACATCATTTATAATATCCTACTTGAAATCTATGAGAAAATTAGATATCTCCAGCTTTGAAATGCCTAAACCAATCCCTTTTGTGACTGTGGGCTGGTATCCTCTGCCTTTCTTCACAATTGACCTTGAGTAGTTTTGACAGATTTTCTTGAGGTCATCCCAAGAAGATTGGGATATGTCTCCACTATCCATCAAGTCTAATTCCTCTAGATAGTTGTCATTTACCCCTCTCAAGAAGACTATTTTTTGTGAATCCTCTGCCAGTACATGCTGGGGATTCTTTTGCATTGTGTACAAAAAACATGAAACATAGTCCTCCAATGTTTTGTCTTCCTTTTGAGACATCCTAAAGATATCATCTCCTTTTGGGTCACTGCCTTTGCAATAATATTTATATTTCTATAGAAAAAATGTCTACATCTCATCCCAGGTACCTGTTGCATTGGCTCCTAAGCCCATAAACCATTGTAAGGCTGACTCTTTCAGTGTTGCAGGAAACAACTTGAGCTTATGGGCACCAGTATTATAGTCAAAGCTTCGATAGAGTATGTCAAACTCAAACAAGAAAGTGTCAGGATCCTTAGTTATTAGACCATAAAACTTCAGAAGAGCGGCCGTGGGTATATTCTTGAGATTAGCATTGTTTATAAGTCTTGGAAGAGGAAATGGGAAAGTAGGATGTGCTGTTACTGGAGGTATTTGATTATGGGGTTGCTACTGGAAAGGAGCATTAGCTACTGGATTGTTAATGTTAGGTGCATTTGGGCCAGAATTATCTAGAAAGCTGGCCAATATTTCTACAAAAGGTCGGAAGCCGCTTACATCAAATTGTTCTGCTATGGAGGAAGATGCTGTAGGAAAGTCAGCGCTTGCATCTTCAAAGGGTAACTCAACTTCTTCAAATTCCTCATTCAAATTAGCAGACTCTGCTAGGACAAATCTGCCATATTCATCTCATCACCTTTCTCTTCGATGCATGCAATTGAGTTCTTCATGCTTGTGAAGAAATTTTTAGAGATACAAATCTAAAAACTAATCTAGGAATCAAAAATGACTCAAAAATGTTCCTAGCTTGACACCATCCCCGGCAGTCGTGCCAAAAATGAACCGCCTCACAATAGGTGTGTGATAATCATGCTCAAGGCCTTTCTTAGGAATGGTTCATTCAATCTAAGGACTAATTCTCCCATTATGAGGTGCATTTAACTTGTCAACCCAGGGACGTATACTTGAAATGGTCAGCACGATATGTGCACTAGGTTCCTTAAGGAGTCATTCTGCTTATGTTGTAGGAAGGTAAAAATGCATAAAAGAAACCTACACTAGTGCTACAGGAAAAGAATACATTTATCTCCTTACTGAAATGAATGCTAGAAATTGTAAACTTCTACAGAAACCTATACTTCAACCTAAAACATCCATTATAACTATTCTTGCAGATGCTACAGGAACACTCACAAGGTACGATGCTACATGAAGAAATTGTAACTTCTATCTGAAATCCTGGAAATGCTGAAAATGAAATCTATTCTATTCTAACCTATTCCACCTCCCAAGTGAGCCCCCTTGGTCATTTTCTGCTAAAATATTAACATAGAATGTAAACCAAGAACTATTTCATTGCATTTCAAAAACTCATTTCATAGAAACAATACATGGAACTTGAAATAGATTGTTGTATAACAATTTTCTTCCAAAAACTTCTATCTCTATCTTTTCTAGCTAACCTCAAACCATCGGTCCAATCCTTATATATAGAGGATCAAACACTTATTAAAAAAATAGAAAAGAAACTATCTTTCTGAAAACATGCCAGAGAAGAAGATGGAAATGCAACAACCTGCGGTGTGGGTAGTAAAGCTTGAGCGACCAGTTCAACATAGTAGAGTATAGAGGGAATATACGCACACTACATCCCTGCGTCTTAGAATAATGGCTCCATTGTATAATTCATGTTTCTTGGTACTGTAATGATCACTCCGCCGTAGCTAGTCCTCAACAGTCCTCCTTGAATGTTTTCAACCACTCTCTAGCCATTTTCTCTCCTGTCAAGTTAGTTATGATGCGAAAATATTCATGCAACAAGCTTAATCAAATTAAATATCCAGATATTAGAACATAGATTCTAATGGTTTTATGAAATACTGCACTATATGTATAATATTAAAAAAATATGTCACAAGCATCTACCCATGGTTTTTCAGTTCTATTTGGACTTTATCACAAGTTTTGACTGGCTAGGCTCTCAAATGTTCTAACAAAAACTAGAACATAGTATTAAAATTATACAAAAAAAAGGCAATAATTTGGCCTTATCAATTATGCTTCAGGAATCTATGCTATCTCAATTGAATACAATTATGCTATGAAAACAATAATCATGAGTAGGGGTTACTCTGCTCGCCTATGCTGCAGGAACAGTGCACCAATTCTATTACTAGTTGCTGCAGGAACATCAAAGTTCTATTTTATTCTTAATGAGAAAAGAAATAACTTCTAATCTAATAAAATGATTCACTCACCAAGTGGGCCCCCTTGGATGAGTGAATAGAAATGCAATTATTATAAGAGACTGAAACTCAAATTCTGCACTCTATTCATTCATGGAGGAAAAATACTTGGAAAATAAACAGTGCTACAATATCAAGTTCTATTCCAGAAATTGCATCAATTAACTCTCTCCTTCTCTCCTGTGGAACTACAGAATTCCACTTATTTAAGGAGGAAATACGCTACAACCTAAATCTAGGATACTCCATTAATGGGGATCACTAATGGATACATCGTGCCCATAACAGAAATCTCAAACAACAATAGTAGGTCTTCAAGTTCCTCCCAAAATGTAGCATGCATTGGCTCTAGATCTACGCGCGGTGTCTTCTCAGGAACTAAACTGACTTGTTCCTCTATGAGAATTCTATGACACGCCCATCATTATCCACTTTACTTAAGTCCTTGCTTATGCTGGTATTTCTGAAGGTAATGGCTGTCGTTGACCCTTTCAACACCATGCTGGGATTCTTGAATGTGCCATAACTTGACTCCTACAAAATGGTTAGTATACATAACTTTCGACGCATAAATATATTTTATCATTTAATACTAAGAAAGAAGTGTGAGATTTCATTCAATATTCTTGCACAACATTCATCTACAGGAAGGAAACTACCCATAACATAGCATAGGGAAAAGGACTATCTATTCAACATGCAATCACTTATATCCTGCAACTTCTATCCATTAGCTTTAAGAAAAATACATTTTTGTTTTCACCATCCATTTTACCTACTTATGTCTTTTCATATAAAAATATATAAAAATCATAAGTTTAAAGTCTTCTTCTTCTGAAAATAAAATGTTGAAAAAGGAAAGTAAACACATGGAAAAGATGGTCTTTTGGGAGGCTCATCATTCCTCCCAACTGCACTATTGCTGGTCCCCAACAATCATGAAGTTTCAGATCCTGGCTCTAAGCCTCAAGTCATCAGTGATCTTCTCCCCTGGTTCATCCACAACATGATTAAAGTATCCATGGATTTTCCAAATTCTGTCCCACCTCTATCTTTCCTTAACCATATCATGCTCTTTTGCATTCTCATTAACTGCCAGCAGTGACTGCATGAAGATTGGAGGTTGAAACCGTAAGGGCATCCAATAATGTAGCTGTGTGTGGCCCAACATTATAAACCATGGAACATGGAGAATAGCAAGGGTTAAATTTTTTGGAGAATGGGGCTCCTTGACTTTTAAGTTATAGGGCATCCTCATCCACCACTGCCTACAAGCTGTAATTGCGGCCTCAACATCTTGTGAAGAATGTTGTTCCCAATCTACATACCCTTGTTCTTTGACTAGAAGAACCTTGTGAGACCCACTAGGATTCATTATGATTGAAATCCAATCAAGGAATGTCCACCTAGAGTTTTGAACTTCAGGCCTCAGCATAAGGGGTGTGTCAACCTCACTACTTCGATATGGGAGAGCCTGGTACTCTCTGTTGATCTCATTTTGAATCCAGGACATAACTTCCCTCAACTACACATCTCCTACATAAAGGAGTGAATTCCATTCTTTGTTGTCAGGCACAGCTAGATTGTGTAGATATAACTCACATAATAGATTCTTAATGGGCATAGGTGCTGATCGAAAGGCATCATAGAATTTGTGAGGTGTAGTAATGGAAGGATTTAATCCCTCAACAATCCTTGTCAACTGAAAATTAACAAATTGTTCTTTAAGGAACAATGCATAAATTGGGGAAGGTGACCTACATGCCATTGCTGTAGGAATCAACTCTGTGATCTGCTTAATTCTCCTCTCTAGTACTGCAGCCCAATTTGTTTTCTTCTCAAGCTGACAAGCCTGCTCCTCAATTATACTTTTTAATTTCTCTGTCTCCAGTTCCCATTGTGATTTTTCCCAGGTGATATTTCGATACAAACTTAATGTTGCTACTAATGGTGTGGATAAATATGAGGGTTGCGTGGGTCCTTGTTGAAGGACACTAATCCACTCAAATGCATTTTGAGGGATTCTTACTTTCTCCACTTTAGTGAAAGTAGCTCCTTTCCCCTTGTCACAGGTGACAAGGGTTTTTATCAAATCATTCACTTGGGATGATTTGGCTACCTTGGCTAATGTATCCAATCTGTCTTTTCTCAACTACTCAAACACTTCTTCTATAATGTCCTCATTCACTGTAGGAAATTCATCAGGAGGAAGATTCTCTAAACCGTCATTAGAATCTTGACCAGAATTATTGCAAAATCCCTCTATTTCTATAGAATCCTTATCACTTTCCACAAGGATGAATTCAACTTATGGATCACCTTGAACTTCCTCATCCACAACGTGGGCTAGGGTATCCCCATCTACTCTGTTTGAAGCCTTTGCCTCTGAAGAGGACTTTTTTGTAGACTCAGACGATTCAACATTTATAGTTGAATCAGGGGTTTTTCTTTCTTTACTAGTACTAGCAGAAAGTCTAGGACTCTTCCTCATAGGGGTCTGAGAAGAGCTCATAGGTTCCTTGCATTTCTTTTTAGTGGAGGAAACCTCCCCTGTAATGGCTACAAGAGGTTCTTCTGGTGTTGCTTCCTTGGAAGAAGGCAAGGGTTCCTCAGACATCTAATTCATATTTTCATTATCAGCTGGCTATTGTTCTAGAGTCATTTCCTCTACATCTATGGTTTTATCTTTTCCTTTTATAACAATAGACCTAGTTTCTTTAGACATTGAAGTGTCAGGAGTGGCAGTGGATTTTCTAGTTTTTCTTTCTTTATTATCAAACATAGGAGAGTTATCATTGCAGGCTCTTTTCCTAGATAAGGTCAGTCTAGAAGAGGATGCTTCAGGAATGGGTTCTATTTTATGGATTACTTTATGAACCCCCATTGTCATATTAACCCTACTACCTACACCCTGGCGTCTCAGACCAACCACCCTAGGTGCTAAATCTTCCATAGCCAAGAATTCCTCCCAAGTCCCAATTGACTATTTAATTAGCTCCTTTTCTACAACTGACTTAATTAAACAGTGATGGGAAATGGATTGTGCTTTCCCTAGCTGAATAAGAGATGCCTGCTTTTTCAAAATATTAAAAAAGATAGCTAGGTAAGTCTACTGGCCTATTTTTATGGCAGAGGGTGCTCAAAATTTTGAAGTGAAGTCCATGCAGGTACTTGTAACATTCCTCACAGGTGAAGTAAGATACTATAAATGTGGCCAGCTACAAATACTCTGTAGGTAATGACATTCTTGCAGTGCCCTGCTTCTTATCAACCTCCAATTGTGGGTCACTATGCAGGGTAAATTTTGCCCTAGCTGAGCGCAAGTCAATGTCTTTTGTCCATTTTTCCCCTTCCAGTGGTAGCTTTTTAACCTCTGCCATGATATCTTCTGAAAACTCAACCCTTAGACCTTTCACTACTGCAAACCCATTATTCAAAGTATTCAAAAATTGAAAATCAATTTTGTCGTCGAAGCCATTAAGGCTTAAGCAGTAGTCCAGCCATCCCCATTTTTGAAACAACTCACAAGTAGGCGGGTCCCAAAGTAACACTTGATGATCCATTGGCTCATGCCTCTGAAGGTATCTACCCATTGCAAATGATAGAGAAAATAGCTCTATAGGATATGCTCAGTTGCTACAGAAAACTTTTAAAAATGCCTGGCTTCCTTCGGACGCAAGATGTTTTTGTTTTGTTTTTCGAGAAAAAATAAGTACAGGATAGTAATTAATTTTAAGCAAGAAAGCATTACTTCAAATGATTTTCATAAATGCATTCACGTGTGTTAAGGTTCACCACCTGAACATGTCACAAAATTGTCATTATTAAGTGATCCTTACTTTAATTTTCTTTCAAATCAACTGTTAAATCATGATGGCTTAACCACTGAGTGACAGCTAAGCTCCCACATAACAGCGGTCACCATGAAAAGACAAGAAAGAAATAAAGTTTTTTTCCTTTTCACTTGCTAAAAAAATTTGGAATTTGGAAGTATTAAAACAAGCATGAATTAAATAACTAACTTCTCCCCCCAACTAAGTATAAGGCATGGGTCCCACTAGGCCGATGCGTACAAGAATCGAAAAAGAAAGGTACACTCATTTCAAAATAATAAATGAATAAAATAATTTATGTGCAAAAGTATGCATTACTAACCTCATGTGCTACAGGAAGAGTGTAATGCTAGGTGACATGCACTAATGGAGTGATGTTGTGGTGCGAACATGTGGAAGAGAGAAAGGTGATGCAGATTTTTATTATGAAGAAATAAAATCACGGAAGTGAAGTGTTTATTATGGAAGCTGGAATAAAATCACAGCTTGGCAAAAATCGGGGTGGAAGACCCAAATGCATTTGCTGCAAGAAGGACACTGTCTGAGTGCTGCTGGAACTGCTGTAGGAAGTCCTAATGACTTGCAGGCTTGTGATATATGTTTAAGCGATGCCCATTGACAAGGAGTTTGAATCTGACAGGATCAATTGTAGAGAGCTGAACGTCACCATTATCAAATACTAAAACTATTTCATAGGGCCCCAACCAATGGGTTTGAAATTTTCCAGGAGTATGCTGATACCATGAATCATGGAGCAATGCCCAATCACCAACGCAAAACTTTTTATCTTTTATGAAGCGGTCGTGCCACTTCTTTCGTTGTTGTTGTATCAGTTCTGTGTTATGAAGTGCAGATTTTCTATATTCATCCAATCCATTGAGATGTAGGAGCCTATCCTCTTATGCTTTTCTAAGGTTAATATCCAATTCCAATGTCATCTTGAGAGTCTTATGGTGAAACTCGATAGGCATGGACGCAGATTTTCCATAAACCAACTCAAAAGGAGTGAATCTAGTAGTTGTTTTCCAAGTTGTGCGGTAAGCCCAGATGGCTTTAGGAAGTCGAGTAGCCCAATCCTTTTTGTGAATGGTGACTATTTTTGTCAGAATGGCCTCTATTTCCCAATTTGTGACCTCAGCCTGCCCATGGGCTTGAGGATGGTATGGTGAAGATTTACCATGCCTCACTGTGTACTCTTTCATTAATTCAACAATAAGGTTAGAGGTGAACTGTGCCCCTTGATCTGTTACTATTTCTTGAGGCACTCCAAACCTAGTGAAAATAAATTCATACAGAAAATCTGCTACTTTATGGTCCCTTGCATACCTCATTGCTTTTTCTTCAACCCATTTTATGGCGTAATCAGTACATACTAAGATATAAGACTTACCACGTGAAGATGACTCAGTGGGGCTGACAAAGTTGATTCCCCACTTGTCAAATGGTGTTACCACCACCTGAGGCTGTAGGGGTATTTCATTAGTCTTTGTGGGATATCCCATCATTTGGCATCCATCACAGTGTCAGGTATGCTTAGCTGCATCTTTGTGTAATGTAGGCCAATAATAACCGATTGTCAATACCTTGTATGCTATTTGTTTGCCAGAAAAGTAACCACCACATGGCTCATCATGACATGCACAAAGGATTTCATAGGTCTCATCTTCCCAAACACATCTACAGGTGACTTGATCAGGGCCTGTGTAGAACATAGATACTAATATCCATGAAAAGTTAAAACTTTTCTCAGCCAACAACCTTCGTTCACGGGGTGAGAAATGGGGTGGTGCCTATCCTGTAGCAAGGTAGTTTGCGATGTGAGAATACCATGGATTTTATGTTGCAAGAGAGAATAGGTGCTCATCCAGGAAGTTGTCATCAATTGCTACAGGATCATCAGGAACTTGTAATCTAAAGAGAAAATCAGCGACTACATTTTCTTTTCCTGGTTTGTCAATGATAGTTATATCAAACTCCTGCAGCAGGAGTAATCACCTGGCTAATCTACGGTTTATTCATCAAGTATTTGATCGCTGAGTGATCAGTATAAACAAATACTTCATAACTGGTTATGTAATGTCTGAATTTATTTAATGCATAGATTACAGCAAGGAGTTCCTTCTCAATAACAGTATAATTTAGTTCTGCAACGTGCAATTTTTTGCTGATGTAATAAATGGCGTGCTCAACTATTCCTTCTTTTTGACATAGCACTTCCCCAATTGCATATTTAGATGTGTCTGTGTGGATATGAAATGGCAACTTCTAGTCTCGTCCTCTGAGAATAGGGATCTTTGTCAACACATCCTTCAACTGTTGGAACGATGACTCACATTCTATTGTCCATTCAAATTCTACTTCTTTCTTCAGTAGATTATATAATGGAGTGGCAAGTTGACTGAAGTTCTGGATAAATCTCTTGTAGTAATCGGCATGACCAAGAAAACTCTGTACATCCTTCTACTTTGCTGGGGTTGGGAGTGTGATAATTACTACAATCTTTGTAGGATCAACCTGGATACCAAAGGATGAGAGGTAGTGCCCTAAGACAACTCCCTACTCCATCATCATGTAACACTTCTCACTATTAAGTGAGAGATTATAGTCTTGACATCTTTGAAGAAATTTTTCCAAATTAGCATAAGCCTCTTCAAATGTACTTCCATATGCAGTAAAATCATCCATGTATATTTCAACATAGTCAGCAGCAATGTCAGAAAAAATGCTTATCACTGCCCTCTGGAAAGTAGTAGGTGCATTACATAACCCAAATTGTAAGACAGAATAAGCAAATTTTCCCCATGGACAGGTGAACGTTTTCTTATCCTGATCTTCTGGTGATATCTAGATATGGTTGTAGCCATTGAAACCATCCAAGAATGAAAAATACTTTTTTCCAGTAAGGTTGTCAAGTACTTGGTCAATAAAGGGCAATGGAAAGTGATCTTTCTTGGTTTCCTTATTAAGCTCCCTATAGTCCATACAAACTCGCCATTTGCCACCTTTCTTGGGGATAATTACAAGAGGGGATACCCACTGGCTATCAGAAATGGGATATATGAAGATAGCTTGGAGAATTTTTTGCAATTCAGCCTTTACTATATCTCTTAATGTAGGGTTTATCTTCTTTGAGGTTTCCTAATAGGTCTGGACTCTCGACTAATATAAATCTTATGGGTACACAATTTTTGGTCAATCCCCTTCATGTCAGTATAGTCCCATGCAAAATCTTTCTGATTCTTTTGCAAAAGATGCTCAAGGCTAGACATCTAAGATTCAGTGAGATCCTTATTGACATTCAATTCCCTACTTAAGGAAAACTGCACTCTTTTAACTTTGTCCAACATAAGAACTTCTGCAAAAGTAGGTGAATTTAATTCATGGGGTAACAAAGTATGGAGATAATTCGATGATGCAGGAAACTTGGATGAAGACTTTTGGGGCAATATGGTTTGTAGAGAATAGTTAGGGTCATGACATGAGGGTTCTTTAGAGCCATACTAGTTTGTAAGAATTTCTACTAGTATGTCGTCCTCCTCTTGTGAGACCATGAATGGATTTCTATCAATAACCATAAGCTATTGCACTAAATTGGCTTCAAGGGGGGTATTGCCTAGATCCGGCCAGACAACTTGGTCAAGTTTAGCTTGAGGTTTGGCTGGAGAATACAGGGTTAATTTCTTAGTATTAATACCATCAGATATGGTCATTTTTCCTGAGTGGCATGCAATGCAAGCATCTATTGTGGCTAACCAAGGCCTCCCTAGGATTAATGGATACCCTCCTAGTGTGGCTTTTGGAGACAAGATGATGAAATTTGAGGGGTATTCTAAGGAATCTAGCATGACAAAAATATCCTCTACCATACCATCTAGTTTGACAGTTGAATTATCAGCTAACTAGAGAATAGTGGGTGTTTCCCTCAACCCAATGATACTAAGCCTTAACAATACATCCATAGTCATAACATTAATAGAGGCTCCTAGGTCAACCAAGAAATTATGTATTTGTATACCATTAATGTTAATGGTAACCAGTGGAATTCCTAGATTAGATTATTTAGATATCAAAGTTTTACTAAGCATGAGATCAAAAACTTGTCCAAGAACATGGACAGTATCAAGATCTTTCTTTTTCCTACCAGGGTGCTTGATACAGACTTCTTTAATTTCTTTATTATAGATTGTAATTTCCTTGAGGAATCCAATAATGGTATATGGACAATCATTTTCTTCAGTTGATCAATCAGGTCTTTTGCAATAGTGTTCTCTTTAGGGCATACTAAAGGTTGGGCCAATCTCTGTGGAAAAGTTGGTTCTTTCTCAACTGGAATAGGCAGTGCAACAGGGGGAACAATAGTATTTTGATTGTCAGAAGCTTCCTCAGTATCATAAACATCAGTTATTATGGGTGCTCTTGGTGTTGACAATGTGGTCCCTATCTTAGGTCGATATCATTCACTTGCAGTGAATAGGCTTGTTGCTTGTTGTTTGGATTTGGATTCGGTTGAGAAAGCAGTTGCGGTTTCTGAGGACTGTTATTGGCTACAGGAGGCAAAGTCATAATAGCTTATTGCTGAGGTGGAGGAATAATAGCTTGCTACTGATTAGGTTGATTGGGCCCCCACTGAGGTTGTTGTTGCTAGTTACCATGTGGTTGCCATTGGTTATTCTACTACGGCTGTTGGTATGAATTATACTGCTATTGATATGGTTTAAACTGCTGTTTGTTTGTGTTAAACTAAGGTTGAAAGTTCTGGTTATACTGTGGCTGCTAAAAATTTTGGTTATTCTATGGCTGTTGGTTTGACCAATGATTATTCCAATTCTTTCCTTGAGGGAAAGAATTGTGGGGGTTTTGATTCTGCCATTAATTACTATTATTATTATTATTATAACCAAAATAATTTAAGGGGTCTTGAGGCATACCTTGTCTTTGAGCCCATGGTCACCTTTGAGCCACGTAAAATACCTCTCCATTCTCCTCATCTATTGCCTTGAACTCGGTGAGCATTGAAGTAGTGTCCACAGATGCAATAGTTTTGCACTTATAATTTCTTTTCTTCTCCCTGCAATGGGAGCATAATACAGTCAGAATAGCATCCGCGTCCTCTTTCTTCCTTCGGGCTTGCATGATATCCAGTTGAGTAGCCACATCATTGATAATATCTTGCTTGAAGTTAGACAGGATATTGGATAGTTTTATCTTAGACACTCCAAAACCATTTGTCTTTTGAGGCAAGTCCCTTAATACTCTTTCCTTTTTTACTATAGCCCTTGAGTAATTCATACATATGGTCTTAATCTCTACCCATTTTTTCTGGGTGATGTCAACACTAGCCATAAGGTCCAAGCCTTCTATGCTTCCTTCATAGACACCTTTGAGGAACAGATACTTCTGCGATTCCTCATTCAACTGGTGTTGATTATTGCATTGCAAGTTATACATAAACCTAGAAACACAGTCTTCCAAGGTTTCATCCTCTTTCTGTGACATCTTAAAGATGTCATCTCCTTTTAAATCTCATCCTCTACAATATTCTTTATATTTTTCAAGAAACATATTGCTCATGGAATTCCAATTTGGTACGGCATTAGCTTCGAGGCTCATAAACCACCTTAGAGTAGCCTCTTTGAGAGTTGACGGAAACAACTTCAGCTTATAGGCATCAGTTGTGTAGTTGTAGCTCCTGCAGAGGGTATCAAACTCAAAGAGGAAGGTCTCAAGATCTTCAATGATAAGTCCATAGAATTTTGGCAATGTAGTGGCTGGAATGTTCTTCAGGTTTTGGTTACCCTATTGAGGAGGAATTGGGAAGGGGAAGGTAGGCTGGGCCATCCTTGGAGCAGGGCCTGGTTACTACTATGGTGGTGGCTGGTATAAAATAAGAGCTAATGGTTTTTCGTGATACTCAGGCTCATCAAAAATGACTTCTAGATGTAGCGATTCTTCAGAGGATGCGGGTGATGAAATTTCTCCTTGGGCGTCTACAAATGGATTTTCAAACAGGTCTTCTTCTTCACTATCTACTTGGGGTTCTTCACACTCAGGGTTAAAAAGATCAAATGGTGTAGCCTGGTATTGATGAGGGAGGAATCTTCTGTGAGGATCTCTTCTTCTATGCATAAAATGCTTTGCCTAAAATTAAATCCTAGATTATAAAAACTGGAATCATGAACACCAAAGTGGTTTGAACTAACACCATCCCTGGCAGCGGTGCCAAAAATGCTTGGCCAAACAATTGTCTTAGAAACACATAGCATTGGACTGCTATTTCAGGATTGGACACCCTAAATGGCTTCTAAGTATATTATTTAGTCTCATTTAATTATCGACCAGGGATGTAAACTTGGAATGGTGTTTGCAAATTATATGCTTCAAAATCCCTTGATTATCATTGCTAAACCTATGGAATCAAAATACATTATGCTTCAGGAATCTATGCTATCTCAATTGAATACAATTATGCTATGAAAATAGTAATCATGAGTAGGGGTTACTCTGCTCGCCTATGCCGTAGGAACAGTGCACCAGTTTTGTTACTAGTGGCTGCAAGAACATCAGAGTTTTATCTTCTTCTTAATGAGCAAATAAATAACTTCTAATCCAATAAAATGATTCACTCACCAAGTAGGCCCCCTTGGATGAGTGAATAGAAATTCAATTACGATAAGAGACTGAAACTCAAATTTTGCACTCTATTCATTCATGGAGGAAAATTACTTGGAAAATAAACAGTGCTATAATATCAAGTTCTATTCCAGAAATTGCATCAATTAAATCTCTCCTTCTCTCCTGTGGAACTACAAAATTCCACTTATTTAAGGAGGAACTACACTACAACCTAAATCTAGGATCACTCCATTAATGAGGATCACTAATGGATACATCGTGCCCATAACAGAAATCTCAAATAGCAATAGTAGGTCTTCAATTTCCTCCCAGAATGTAGGATGCAGTGGTTCTAGATTTGTGCACGGTGTCCTCTCATGAACTGAACTGACTTGTTCCTCTGTGATAATTCTGCGACACGCCCTTCTTTAACCACTTTACTTAATTCCTTTCTTATGCTGGTGCTTCTAAAGGTAACGGCTTTCATTGACCCTTTCAACACCATGTTGGAATTCTTGAATGTGCCATAACTTGACTCCTACAAAATGGTTAGTATACATAACTTCCAACACATAAATATATTTAATCATTTAATACTAAGAAAGGAGTGTGATATTTCATTCAATATTCTTGCACAACATTCGGCTACAGGAAGGAAACTACCCATAACATATCGTAGGGAAAAGTACTATCTATTCAACATGAAATCACTTATATCCTGCAACTTCTATCCATTAGCTTTAAGAAAAATACATTATGTTTTCACCATCCATTTTATCTACTTATGTCTTTTCATATAAAAATAAATAAAAACCATAAGTTTAAAGTCTTCTGCTTCTGAAAACAAAGTGCTGAAAAAAGGAAAGTAAACACATGGAAAAGATGGCCTTTTGGAAGGCTCATCAAGTGTATTGAAGGATTAATGATATTCATAATTAGTGAACAACCAGAGATTGTATTCATGATTTTGAACAAGAAATAAGAGTAAAAGAAAGATGGTTGGATGTTCTGAATGATGTTAAAGGTTGATTCAGAAGCCAATAAGTGGTTGGTTGGGGTATGAGTCTATGTATGAGTTTAGCAATGGTTTAATTGAGTCCAAGGATGGAGGGTGGGAGTTCAAATCAATTTGAGTCATGATGGATGGACAAGGAAGTGACTTCCTTGAGTTGAATTACATTAGAAAAAATTCTTTGACCATAAAGCAATAGAAAAAAAACATACACTAAGTTACCACCATAGAAATTATTAAGATATGATATTTTGAAAACAATGTACTATTCTATTTTATGAATATTTATAAAACATTACCTCATGTGTTTGAGCTACCCATCTATGTCTACTAGAATGAGCACTCCTTGGTGTGCTTGTACCACCAGTTGCACCATGCAATGCATATTATTCATATATCAATTTAGATTCTTCAATACATAAAAAATTATTTACTTTTAATAGATTTAGGTAATTATTCAAAATAGCATGTGAAAACACAAATTTAAACAAACATGTGTCAGATATGTATCGTACACCATTGACAAAAGATCATCTGTGAGGGCCATATCCTCAGTATTGGATGCCTGAAATCTTCTCCCATAATTTACACATGAATGGGATGTCAAACCATCCACACTTGCCTGACTATCTACCCCATCAAATATACCATTACAACTAATGAAAATATGCTCAATGGGCTGGGATGACCCTGCAGTTGTATCTGATGATAATGGAGCTCGCACTAGATGAGATGATCCCAATGGTGAATCTAATGATGATGGAGATGGCACGGGATGGGATGATCCTAATTTCACATGTAATGAAGATGGAGGTGGCATAGGCACTGATCCATCCTCTCTAACTAAGTGAGTGCCATGCTGGATAATGACATCAGTCAATGAGGTAGCTGCATGAAGAGTCTGTATATCCATAAAATTCTTCACCACTACTGGGACCACAACATGAATGAGGGGTTTTCTCATAGTACACCTCCTCTTATGGTTGGGTAATCCTATGTGCCCTAGGTCTATCCTGCGCAGAGCCTCTCCCTCTACACTGGAACTCACGAAAGTCAAAGTAATTCAGCTTCTCGCCAAGGATAAAATCACAATATAGCTTCCTCAAAAAATATAAAGGAACCTCATTATTATTATAAGGAGGTTGGTCAAATATCATGTACCACCTATCCCAAAAACCTGATTTCATCCCCCTATGAGAACACCAATGTATAGGAAACCGTTTTGTATTAACTTCTAGGGAATTGCTAGTATTGGGATCGGTAAAAAGGGCACATATGTCAAATTTTTATATGCCTTTTATTTTCACATCCTCATATGATAAACCATTATCATAATATGTATAAAACCTATCCCTCCATGAACCCCATTTTTTCACCTCTTGAGACACCTCATTTGTACTATTGGACATTTTTTCTAATGTAGTGACAAGGGTAGAGTGATGTTGAAGACTAGAAGCCTTCAACCTATTGACTAATATATTAATTGGTTGACTCTTTTTGTTAAGGCATTGTACGAGGTCCTCTTGTGTTGCATTTACATGATCTAATGGCACATGTGGAGGGTCTACAGGTGGCGGTGGTTGTGGACGAGGAGAATTTTGAGGAGGGTTTACGGGTGGCGATGGTGGTGGACGAGGAGAATTTTGAGGGTTTACAATTGGCGATGGTGGTGAACGAGGAGAATTTTGAGGAGGGTTTATGGGTGGAAATGGTGGTGGATGAGGATGCTTCACGGGGGGTGGTCTTTCATTTATTTTTTCTCTTCTTGGGTTGTTTGACGAATCTGATATAAAATTAATAAAAGAAAATAAAAAATCAATATCATAACCTAATTTGATAAAAAATGCAAAAAAAAAACAACAAAACAAAAAAAATAATACACACCTTTCTTACGGGGCGCCATTGCTTCAAAATATGAAAATTGTTGAAGATATATTATTTTCTTCAAAGCTCGATTAGGTTCTTAGGTGTTTTTTTCCTCCTCCATTCTATTACTCTATAGTTTAGGCATTTGAAATGGCCTAAGCCATGGGATTTGCAAAAAATTATATGTTTCTAATAACCTGATCAAGTTATTAGAAACGTATAAGAACCCGATCGCATTATTAGAAAATATAATATGTCTAATAACCCGATCGGGTTATTAGAAACATCTCAGAATCCAATCAGGTTATTAGAAACATCTCAGAACCCAATTGGGTTCTGAGAAAGGTAAATTTTTTTAATAATATTGTCTAGGCTTGGTTACCAAGCCTAGTACAATTTGAAAATTTCAATAATCAGATCGGGTTATATTAAATTTGAATTTGTTAAGCCATGTGTCCACTTTTTTGGTCCACAACTTGGTGCACACACCTGTAAGGTATAATCCACTACTGAAAAAATATTTCAAGAGTATGAATTTTTGACATTATTGTAATAGAGGGAGAGAATGAATTGATGAAATTTATCCATAAGGGAGATATCGATGAAAGAGGAAGAGAATGAATTTCTACTATTTACTCATGAAGGAGAAACATAATGTATGATACATTATCAAATTATTTATCCAAGAGTGAGAATGATTTGATGATCAGAAACAAAACTATTAACTCAGAGGGAGTAATGATAGAGATTGGAAGTATTGAGAATTTCCATCATCAATTGCTATAGTAATACTATAGCATTGCCATCAATTCCAAAGAGGGAGGTTTTTAATCAACTGATGGAGATGATGAAGACTGAGTGATAATAGGTATACATGTTTGTATAAATGGTTAGATAAGTTTTTATTTTTTCATTGATGTCAAGAAATTGATTACTGATTTATATTGAGTTACCATATCATAAGAAGGATAAGTTAAATTGGTGACAATTAAAGATCATACAATGATGAAGTATTGTTGATATAGTTTTTTTCTACTATATATTTGATGTTATCAAATTGGTATATTTGATTGATTAAGTCAGAGATTACAAAGAGTTAAGTTATGATTCAAAAGAGGTACTTTACTCAGCTAGAAAGAGTAAGTGGATATATAGTTGTGTTAGTCAGTTTCAATTACCAAGCATCGAGTATGAGTTAGGAACCAAGTAGTGAACAAAATTAGTTACCGAGTTGCAAAGTAAGATACCAAGTATAAGATATTGATTGAAAATGATGATAAGATCAAATTTAATACGAAGCTATGATGATCTGGATGTTGATAAGAATTAAAGGAATTTTGTTAGAAGATCTACGAGTGATAAAATTCAATGAGAATATATAAGGTGAAGATTAAGCTATTAAACTTGACTATTAGAGTTCCAATAAAATTCCAAGTTACGAGGTAAAAGTTAAACAATTTACTGAGCTAAGATTTTTGAAGAAGATGATCGAATGAATGAGTGAAAATAATAGAAAACCTAAGAAAGGAGATTAAGAGGTAAAAGTTTGTCTATATAAAGGATGAGAAATAAACAAAGATTGATGTTGTCAAGTTGAATTAAGAAGTAGAAGAAACTGAATAACAAAGTTGACAAGCAGAACAGAGAAGAGGAAAGAGCAGAATCTACACTCTAAGAGTAGAGAAAAATGGAGTATGTGATGCCAGTATTCATGTGAACATAAAGTATCAGACCCAAGCAAAGGTAGTTTCTATATTTATAGATTAAATTTTTACTGCTGCTTATTAGCATTTTTAACAGAGAAAATCTCTTAACCGAGTAGATTTAACAGTCCTATTTGTAAATCCTAGAAGTGGGTGATATTAAAAAAGAGTGTTTAAATTTCTCTAACAAGGCCACTCCTAATAGGGTGAAGATCTTAATAGATCTGAGATAAATCCCTTAACAGGGTCACATCTTGAAAATGTGTTTATAATCTTTAACATGATACTTGTTCTTAACTGAGCTTTATATATATATATCTATATATATATATACACACACACACACACACACACACAGTGATAAACCGTACTTAAAATTTTCATGTTTCAGTGAACAAGTACCAGATACATTCATTGTAAGTTACAGGAATTGAGTGTGTGCATATATCCCTGGTAGTGGGCACAAGAGATAGTAGTTTCAACCTTTCATATTGAGCCAATGTCATCCCTATATGGACTATGTATCCTTAATTAATACATTATTCCCTCCAGTATGTTTGGGTAAATAGGAATTCATGTTGTGTTTGTGGAAGACTAGTTATTTGTCTGTGCATTAGAGTTTTCACTATTGTTTTTTATTTTAATGAAAAAGTGGGCTAGCCAGTGAATATATTTATTAATATAATATAAGCTGGTTCAAGAGCTCATCCGAGAAAGAACCAGCAAGAAAACCCAGAATCCTTGCTCAAATACAACATAGCAAAGAGATGTTGTGACAATACAAAATATTCAGAAAATTCCATTCGAATACAAAATCACCATCTAACAACATCGTTCACTATTGTTGGGGAAGAGGATTTAATTAATAATATCGATTTTAATTATTATATTGCTAATTTATATTTTCTGATAATTTAGCCTTTAAACTATTCTATTTAATTGAAAATGATTAAATTAATCCAAGTGGAGTTTGAGGGATTTTTGTGGAGTTTTTATTTATTTAATTTAATTGGTTTATTTTGGCCCTTTTTTTTTTCAGTGAAAAGTGACTTATAATGAGAAATTAGAACTCATTTTCACAGTTTTGCATTTTGGAGAGAAAAAATTGCCCTTAACCTCTTGTGAGTAATTTGAAAATTTGGTTTTTGGGTACGTTCCGCTTGTCAAAATTTCATGGTTAGTGGCTCATTGGATTTGTGTTGTTGTTGCTAACCTTCATATGGAGTTATTTGCATTTTCATGGAGTCTCCATTATTTTCTTCATTTTAATGATTTTTACCATTCATGTGAGGTACGACATCTCACCATTTCTTGTATACTCCATATTTTCATATGAAATTCATTTCTTTAGATTAGTGGGTTGAGAATTAGTAATTCCCCCACAATTTGGTGTATTTATATTACCCGATTGGGTCTATGTGAATTTATAAGTGTTTTCCCACTTTGCATTTTGGGATTTTAGCATAGTTATGCTGTCATATTTTCATGTAGTGACCAGATTTGGGATTTTATTTGAAAAATATGATGTTGGGTGGATTTAGACCAATGGTTTTGAATTTTGTAGCTAAATTCCAAGTTTGAGTTTTGGGCTTTTTCATTGGCACAACATTTTGTATGCCATCCAGAACTTGTTTGTTTCCATGTTTTGCATGACCTAATTATTTAAATTAGTATCGTCTTCGACAAATAATAATATTATGGAGTCAGAATGGTCATAGGACACTCTAAGTATTTTTTTTTTAATCCAAAAATGCCCTTTCATCACTAAATTGTTGATTTTCAGTTCTTGCCAGATTTTGCCACAATTTGATGTTTTTATGTATTTTGTGGTTTGTGAATTTTCCTTGTGTCCTCACGAGATGTATGTTGGATTCTATTTAATTATAAGCTATTGGCATAGTGGCCAATTGAGAAATTTGGCATTTGAGCCTTTATTGCATTTTACTCAGTTTTCTTACCTTGAACGTTTAGGATTTCAGATATCCTCCTTTCTTTCTCTTATTGTTATTGCTCTTGTATTTAGAAATCACAGCTTCCATGCTTGAGCAGAGATCACATGTGACATTTGTATGTATGTGTTAAGACCACATCTAGGCAAGTAGTTGATCTATGCTACTTGTAACCACCCTAATTTGGTCTGCTCTGACCATAGACCCTATTTGCCCTAAGTGTGATCATAGCCCTAATTATGTCAAGACAATTCATCAATTTATTTGCATAATTCATTTAAATCAAATTTAATCTCCTAAGTGATTTAATCACTAAATTAAATTAATTGCCTTAGCCAATTAAATCAAATCAATTCAATTCAATCAAAAGCAAATAAAAAACATGGCTAAAGTAATTAACTAAAAGGAATTAAATAAATCCTAAATACAACTACATTTGCAAAAAGTGAAAGTCAAATCCCTAACCAATGGGAGTTAAATCACTTGGATCACCTCACATGGATCACCAAAGATTCAATCTCCACCTATCTTCCACTTTCAATCCTAACCTCTCAGTCTCCAAATTCTTCTATAAATAGAATGAATTTTAAGCTCAATGGGCCCCTAATTCTTAATTGTTGAAAGCAAACTTATGCTGCAAATATTCTTAGAAATCTTAAATGCATTTTAGCTCATTCTTTCATAGCATTGTTATAATATTTTATTTTGGAGATTTAAAATGAATATTTCTTGAGCATTTAGATTAAAAGCATTCAAATCTTCCATTCTAAGTTATATATGTCACTGATTAATGCATAATCAGACGACAATTATAGCATTCTTCACACTCTTCTTAGATAGGAAGCAATAGGTCTATTTTAGTGATTGATATGTTTGCTAACTCTTATTTTTCACTAATATAATGACTTATTGAAGTATTATGTTGTAGATAACAGGTACACAAAATAACACACAATTTTGGTGCCCACCGTGGAGCTGACTCTCAGATTTTACCTCACTTTATATTCATTTTGGCTAATTTGTCTTCTTTGTTTTTAGGTACAGATTCGCCTTTAGTCACCAAGTCTCTCTTCCAGGAAACTAGATCGCATCCAGGAAATAGAATCACATCAAGGAAATTGGATCGCATCCCAGATTTAGAAGACCCTATCTAGGGAATCCCAAGTCATTTTTAGTAAAGTCTTGCATCTAGTATATCTTCTGTGGCCTTTTGTGCAAAGAATTGCATATGGGAAATTGGATCACATACAGGGTTTCTAGGATTGTTTTTGGGAAAGGAAAGCACATATCATTAGTTGGTTTTAAATTTTAATTGTCTAACCACTAATCTTTTGATCTTGTTTGCTTCTATCTTTTGATCGAAGCCTAATTTTTTATTGCGGATTGTTGTCAGAACCTTTTTCTCAAAAAGGTAGAGAGGAAATTTCTAACTTGTGGTTTGCAGGTGTTTGAATCGATTAACTTGATTTTCGTTGCTCAAATAATTCACACTAATAACATTTTCCTATCATTTACTAAATTAATCAGATGATTATGCTCTTTTCCTTCAAGGAAAATCAAAAACTCAAAAATTGATTTAGGAATTGAGAAGAATTTGGGGATAAATGAACAAGGGAAACCTCGTAATTTAAATTTATTTTGGAGAGTAATTGAACAAACACAAAGCATTTAATCTTGTGGGATAATTGAGCAAGCTTCATTGTATAATTTCCTTTGGATAGAAATTAAACAACACAAAGCACTTAAAATTGTGGGATAATTGAACAACTCATTGTCTAAATTTGGAGATAGTAATTGACCAAGAAAGTCATTTAACTTTGGGGAAATTGAACAAAACAAAATTTTCTTTTCAAGTACTTTGTGTTTTCTAAAATAGGAATTAAAAATCAAAATTAAGCTTATTTCTTGATCTCACTAGAGGATTTTCTCTTCCTTCCAAGTGGAGGAATCAAAAACTCGTCATGGGAGATTGAGTTTTGAGTGAAGTCGTTTGAGGGAAAGAATTGCTTGAAGTGCTTATGGGAGAAAATGACATGGAATAGGAGAGTATACTCTTCTTCTTTTGAAGAATCATAAATCTAGAACTCCTAATCTCACCAATCCTTTTTTATTCTTTGAAAACATTAGAGGGCTTTCCGGTTGAGGAAAAAATCTCCCTGGACAACCCAAGTGAGGACAAGTTTACACCAACCCTTCCAGCTCATTATAAATAATTTCTTCCTTGTAGGCTAAATACTTAGAAGACGTAATCAGTTTTGTTCATGGAATTTTGACATCATTCCTTGAACATGCTTGGGTGTGTGTAGAGTGGAGCCACTTGAATCTTGCTTGCAAAACTACACACATTTGAGTACTCATAAGGCTATACGCCTCAATTTTTCCTTGTGAAATTCTATGGGAGACAATTTTAAATGGATGCCCCATAATAAAAAACACTTGTATTCAAATTACCTGATTCACCTCTGAAAGGGTGATAATCTTTGTGCAAGGCAAATAATAACTGCCCCAAGATATTCTTCATTTTGTGCCCTCACTTGCGTTTGGATTATGATAATATGGCATCATGACTGGAGCCATTGCATGCTTGGTGATGGCCATATTCTAATTATTATTTGAGTGAGTACCTAAGTGTATGAGAAAATATTTTCATTCTATGCTTGAAACTAGGGAATAGGGAAAGTGTTTATATCATCCATCAAGAAAGAAACTTTCCTTGATGTGATTTTAAACTCATTAAAGAGATAACTCCATAAACAAGCAATAAAATTCATTCCCTGACATACAAGTTGTTTCCTACTCACTAGAAACTCTCAGAAAAATCTTACTGTAAGACAAATTTTCACGTATTTCAAGGAAAATCAGACAAAACATGACAAAACATCAGAGGATCATTTCTGGTCTATCTTAGGTCGCTTCTAGTTGCATTAGCTCGCATCCAGGGAGAAGGCTCACCTTTGGTCATTTTTGCATCGCACCTAGGGAGAAATCTCGCATTCTGTATATCAAAGCTCACATCCCGTATATCAAAGTTTGCATCTGGTTAAACAAGAACTCTTATTCAATGTGTCACATTTAGGAAAGTGGGCACTAGCATAGTTGTCTCTCAGAGAAATTTAATATATTTTGGTACCCTTTTGGCTCCTTAGTCTGGTCCTATTACTTTTTCTGGTCTAACATTCATTGTTTCAAAACTTTTTCAAAATTCTACCTTGTATGTCTTTCTGGGTTCTCACAATTGGTCTCAAACATGTTGTCTATTCACTTTTTAAAAAAAATTGATTCTCAACTCACAATCAGGGCATTCTAACCCTCTAATGCTGGATTCATTTGCTTCTGTCAAATGCAAACAATCCTTTGCAACTTGGGCACACTTAATTGGACAATTTGAGACTTCACTTGACACTATAGGAAACCTTTTGACATAGTTTAGATTCAACTTCATGGTTAACACAATACGCTACAAGTATCTTGCTGACAAATTGGAAGTACCTCCTAGATTGCTACACTTTCAATAAAGAGAAACATCTCGTAATCCCTTATTTGACACAAAATCACCCGCAATGGAAGCTCCTAGAAATGAATGGAGTACAACTTTTGAATAATAAAACAATGACAAAAACCAAACACAAGAAGATAGTAGTAGTAAATAATAGATTCACATTACTCATCCTTTGTTTGAATCAAATAGTGATGGAGACATACCCGAGGAACATTATATTAGACTTAGACAAATTTCAAAATTCCAAAGAACATTGGAAAAGATCATTGATGAAGATAAGGAAAAATACTTTCTACATCTAGCTTCCCTCGGAGTTAAACTACCTAAAGATTATGATGTTGAGAGACTAAAGGAAAAATAGATACCAACCCCTATCTCTATTCTCACCAAGAAAATGACATTGATGCAAGCTGAACGTGGAACACTCAAACAAGAGAAGCTCAAACAAATGGAAAAAATACTCTTTGGACCACATTTTTCCATTTCATTTTGACAAGAGTATCAACATGATTGCATTTCCTCCCAACATGGAAAGGCCTAAGTATGAAAAGTATAAGGGAGAGACTAATCCACATAACCATGTGAGAAAGTTTTGTGCTCTAAGCATAAAGTACATGAATGAACTTGTTGATGGGACTTTGTGACCGGGTTCGCCAACAGAGGTAAGTTGTCACCGGGTACCAGGGTACTGGCCAACTTCACCTGCAAAGGTTGTCTTTGGAAATGAGATTCCACAGGCCTCCAAGCACATGAGAGTTGGGTCTCAATGGTGTGGGGCTCAATTGGGAGATGTGACTATTTTTTTTGAGGGGGATAGCTAGTTATCTTCAACTCATCTTCTCTGGGGATTCAAGTAAGTGGTGTTCCCTGCAAGTGTGCATTCATTTAACAAATAAACTTCAAAAGATATTGCAAAGTTAGAAAGACTTCATCTACCTATAGTTATACTTAAATATTCAAAACATCAACAATGCTCTAACACACTACACTAAATACTGAATAAATATACAACCATCAGTTCATATTTTATTAGTAGCAAAGGAAAGGAGGTCGTTAATCTACTTTAAGTATCAAAGAAAAGGACATGAAGAACACAAAGCATAAAATACTGTTAACCCAGAAGATAGAATGCTAACAACATGATCAAGAGAACTCTTCCTTCCTAATTAACATCTTTTCTAGCAAGCACTGGTGTGTGGTACAATGGTGGCTCCAAGGGAGCATCTAACTACTGAAAGCTTAAAAACTATGGAGCATTGAGCTCTACAACTAAGAAATGAGAAAACCAGATTACTATTAGCTATGGACTACAAAATCATCAATTTTATTGACCCTTAGAATGAGGTCGGACTTATTATTTATACACATAACTTGTCCTAAACCTAAACCTAACTTATTTTACACTTTACAATATAATACAATATCTGGTGGTCGGTACTACCTGCACCACGTTACAAAAGACCTCAACATGGAGAAGGTCTGACATGTCAGAATAATAAGACAAGAAAAGCGAAGTGGAAGAATTGGCTGAGCTGGGAAGAGAGAGAAGAAATCTGATCCCTCGGGGATTGAGGCTACATGCCTCATAAATGGGAAAGCGGCATCATGTCTTCGATGAGCCAAGTGTAACATTGAAGCAATGCCTTAGGAAGACCATCTGTTAGAAAAACCTCTTGTCGATCCGACATTCCTTTTTTCGGTTACCCATCCTCTTATTGGGACTGAAAAAAGCAGTAAGGGTTTTTGAAGTACCATGTTAAAATTTTGCATTTTGACCTCCTAAAGTGCTTTTTGAGCCTATTTTCCCTGATGAAATTCTGAGGTATACCATGCATTTAAAGTACTAATCACCTTTTTTTTGACATTTGAAGACATCTCAGTTCGTTAGTTTCAATTTTCGAGTTATTTCGTGATGTCTTGTTTTAGGCACTTGTCAAAATCTGCATTTATGCCAGTGTCAATCTGTTGTAACTGGCCTAGTTTTCCTTTGAATATCTTGCACCCAAAATACTTTCATGACCCACCACTTTGGGTATGTTTAGTATGCATATAAAAGAACTTATATTTCAATTCCCAAGTCATTTTGATATGTTTTGACTAGGTTTCAAACCCCTCAAAGTTGATAGTTTATTGTTATCATGCATTGTGTTATTGATTAGAATTCTGAGTAGCCCTGTTTGACTGATTATAACTTTTGACCTAGTGACCTAATTTAAAAAATTCCTCTTGTAATCCATTTCAGAGGTCAAATATTTCTTAATCCTCCGTCTTCAGGTCATGACAAGTCCATTTGGTCAGTTTGCTAAGCCCATTCCATTTGCATTTTCTGTCAGTGTGCCAAACTGCCAAATGTAGATTTCTGAATGACCTACTTTGAGGTCTTACATTTCACACCCGGATGAGTAAAATGGATAATTGAAAGCTCCCCTATATTCTAGGCATGGAAATATGCTATCTTGATGATTTTTAGGTCATGATGAATCTATTTGTCCAGTTTGCCAATCCGATTCCGTTTGCAGTTTCTAACATTTTGATGCAGATTAGTTGCATAGTTTTGTCAGAGGCCCTGTTTGCAAGGTTATATCTTGAATACCATGATTTATCACATCAAGCAAGTGGTTTCCCTAAATTATAGACAAAATTTACTTCAAGTTTTCTAGGTCTCAGATCCTGAGGGTTTTGTTTGCACACTTTTCAAGTTTCCTTTCATTTGCAGAAATTAATATTCATGTTTGTTCTTTTCTGCATTTTCAAGTGGCTACTTTCAAGGGGCTGCCAAATGTGTCTGGATAATTGTCAAGAGCCACCCTTCTAGATCCATATTCTCCATATAGGACACTTCCAATGTTCAGAAGCTCGGATCCTCAGGAGATCATTTGACTTGTTTTCAAAGTCAAAACCAAATGCGTTTACTTCTATTTGATAGGGTGATTTGCAGAATTGTTCTGAATAGGAAACTTGGGCGATTAAAATCTTTTCACCTATTTTGTTTCATCAATTTCTCCTTTGCAGTATGAAAGAAGGCTAAACATATAATGTATATGCCCATCGCCATGTCCCGATTGTTGGATCTTGTCAGTTTTTAAAGCCAGCCCCGAAGGCCAGTTGCCATAAATGAGATTGCTTTGCAGTAGTGACGAGTGATTATAAAGTTTGTCAGTCTGATGCTTTTTGGTTTGATTGCAATTTTTTTTATACCTAATATTTTGTGGTTTGATTGCAATTTGTTTTATACCTAAGATAAGAAAGCATAATTAAATGCACATGAGCTTAGTATTTCATTCCAATTTGATACCTGGTGGAGCTGCTGCCAAACCATTTGTGACTCATCACAATGATCTTGATATGAGGTTATACATGCACATTGCGCCAGAGCTTCGCCTGAAAGAACTTATTGTGGGGGGATTTGATCGAGTATATGAAATTGGAACATAATTTCAAAATGAGGGCATAGATTTGACTCATAACCCAGAGTTTACTACTTGTGAATTCTATAAGGCCTATGCAGATTACAATGATTTGATGGAACTCACCGAGAAAATGTTGCCAGGAATAGTTAAGAAGTTAACTGGTGGATATAAAATTAAATACCATGCTGATGGAAGCTTTGGAACATGGCGTATGAAATGACTGCAAGATATGTTGAAAATGGATTGGTCGATAAGGCTTTGGAAACCTTCAAGCAAATGCAATTCGTAGGTGTGAAGCTAATTCCATTGTCTTTCCCAGTATCCTCCCTGCCTGTTGTCATCGTCCTCCCAGCCAATGTAAACTACAGAAGAATAGACAAGGCACGTGACTGTTTGACAAGATGCCTCAAAATGCATTTTTTGATGGGCTTTAGAAACTTACAAGCAATTGCAATCTGCAGATGCAAGACACCAAAGAAGATGCCCACATTGCAAGACAAAAAGGGTATTAACAAAAAATTTGGTAGTCTACGCTGAAGTTTGAGGATACTCATTTTCCATATGCAAAATAAAAAAACACTTACCAAGTTTTGAGCAGTGGAAGAAAAGAAAGAAGTCTTTAGTAAGTTTTCAAGCATGCAATCTGTAGGTGTAAAACTAACTCCACAACCTTCACTAGCATCCAAAAACCCATGCAGCATGTATATGAAATGATACATTTCTAACATTCAATTTTTTTGGCAAAGATGTATGCCATATGGCTGCGCTGGATGACTGGGAAGTGGGCACAAACATTAATTTGTTAAAGACAAGTCCATGAGCCTATGTAATATATGGGGGCATTTGAAACTTTGCAAACTACAAAACAAATATCTAAGTTGACAAAAGGTGGAGAAGCCCAGGTCAGTCAAAGTTGAAAATAGTACAAACAAAGTAAGCATGCTGATCAGCGTAGAATAGATGAAAGCAGAGAAAGGCATGTAAATTGTCATTAAGTAAACTGTTTTAAGGAGGAAGTCTGCGCAAGCCCAGATGGAGGAAAATCCAGCACATTCAAAGCACTTTCAAGCAAATGCAATCGGCAAGTGTAAAGCCACATTCCACAAATTTATTCTATCAAATGCACTGGCCGATGTAATGCTAGATTCCGCAACCTTGCCAACATCCTCCCTGCGATGTGAACAGAGATGATTGCAGGATATGTTCAAGATAGATTTGTTGACAAGGCATTCAGCCTTCAATCAAATGCAATCGCAGGTGTAAAAGCCAAATTCAACAACCTTTTCCAGCATACATAACAGTTAAAATGTTTCAAACAACAGCCTTCAAGCATAGAAATCGGCTGGTGTAAAGCCATATTCCACTGTCGGCATCTTCCCTGTGAATGCAAATCAAGGTGGAGGCTTTTTGAAGAGCCTGCGTTATTTTCCATAAAGGATTAAAATATGTCAAATTCCATGCAATGCAATTTGTAAAAAGGAATCCACAGCAGGGGGCGCCTAGCCTTATGGAGGAAGATTTTCACACCAATCAGCAATCAAACATTGCCATGTGTGAGCAACATCAGAAGAAGTTTGAAAGCTTGAGAAATGCAAAGAGGCATTAATCCCACATTGCCTGTGCATTGTCAATTTTAGCATTTATATACTAAAGGGCACCATACATGAAATAAGTAAAATAACCAAGAGGCCATTTGGTGGGCCTCTTGGTTGGAGGAGGTAATGCGTGGTGGCCCCACCCTAATTTTGGAAAAAAAAGCACAGATGACAAGTGGCACCCAGTTGGCGCCTAGTGGATAGTCAACGAATCAGAGGATCCCATGTGGCACCCAGTAGGCATGAAGTGGCACAAGTGCAGTACAGTTCAAAAGCACCAATCAGAAATAGACACATGGCACCAAGTGGACTTGCGAACCAATCAGAGGGTGACACTTGGTGCATTCTGGTGAGGTGCAGATTTCATAATATTTTTTATTTTGAAATTCTTTCAACAAGTGGTTAAAGAGTGAGCATCTTACATAAAATCCAAGGGCTTTCTTATTGGCTTAATGGAAAGATACACACCATCTAACCTATAAGTCATTAAGCCCTTGCAAGAAGTGTCACATGTTGGTGCATTGTGAGAAAATAATGAATTAATTGAAATAATCAATTAAATTCATCACAAAAAGCAAATGGTTAAAAGGTGAGAAATTTCAAAAAGATCTAAGGATTTTCTTATTGGCTTAATGGAAAGATGCACACCATCTAACCTATAAGCCAATAATCCATTGGCCCACTTGGCACTTCGAACACATGGCACCCAGTGGATCTGCAGGCCAATCAGATGCCGCCACATGTAACTTTTGGAAAAGGGTTTTAACATGATTTTTAAAAAGATATTGAATCCATGAGATTAAAACATTAAATTGAAATATTATTCAATGGTAAAACTATTGAATTAATGCAAATATTTCAAATCTTCAAAACTGAAAAATCTGCACGGGAAGGCCAACATGAATTAAAGTTTCAAAGGGCAAATCTTGTCCAAAATACCAAGCATCATATATCGCCGGAAAGGTCTCAAAATGAGGATTCTGATTTTGTAGACCATTTGGGTCCAAATCAAATCAGATTCTTGTATTTTTAGTTAGAAGTTGCAGATATTTTTGAGGAGCAAACATGTGTTGGTGAAGGAGATGGTTTTTCAATTTCTCCTATATCTTTCTTTTCTCATGACTGTAATGAGGGATGTTGAAATTCATGTTGTTGGGTATCTTCCAGGCCATGGAGTCTTATTTTTGTGTGTTCTTTATTTGGCCAATGTGTATATCAGGATAAATTTTAATGAAGAATGAAGGAAATTTCGGTTCAAAACCTGTATGATGTCTTTGTATGTTTGACTTTGATTCTTATGTATTGATTTGTAAGGCACTTTAATACATCAGCTATAAGGTAGCTGTGAGATTGTTTCTGAGTCTCGTTCAAGGAGAGAGTAATTCTTAGGGGCAAAATCTGAGAGTTGATTGTCTATATATGAATCTGATGTCCAGATTTTGAAGTGAAAAGGGTGGTTTGTAAGGCATTCCACTTGGGTTTTATGATCTTGGATTTATAATTTTCTGGAAATGCATGTGTGTTTGACTCTGTTGCCCAACAGATAAGGCACTGGTCTCTTTTTTTTCCTACAGTTTCTTCATCAAACCAATTATTCAAATCATTTTAAATTTTTCTATGAGAGCTTGAATGTTTATGTTTTGCATTCCGTGAATGTAAGAGTACATGTTAGTTTCTTTAAAGAAGAAACCCATGGGTTAACCTGCCCGAGTCTAGAACTCAAAGAGAAGAAGGATTTAATCCTTGTCACATTGGCCATTTTCCTAGTTCTTAGTAGATCATGTACGTGGGATCCTACATAAGATTGGTTGAGTTAAACTCCCATATATTATAAGTGTGAGAACTATCCACTGATGTTCATGTCTGCATAAAAGGTTTTAGTGATAAAGTGTTTATGTATGCAGATTTAGTATGTTTTTGGTGCACCCACCTAAGTGTGTGGAACTCGAAGCAGAAGGAGGATCAAATCCTCATCAATTAGCCTTTTCTTGCCCCTTAATTTGTATGAAGAAGCAGATTCATGCGAGTTGGACTAAGATCCCCAAGTCTACTTTGCGAATTCTCTTTTAGAATTGAAGGATACAAGAAAAAGAGGTAACACCTCTGACAACCTTTATTATCTACTTTAAAAGTGACGGTTTGGCCTTGGGAACCGGGACACGGGTCACTCTAAGAATACAAAAATGAAGGATCTGGAATTCAGGGATCTAGTAACCCACATTCCAAAGGAATGAATGAATACAAAAACACATTTTCCATTGAACATCTCTAGAGGTGGGTGAGGTCTCTGGCCAAAATTTAGCAAGGCAGTCATCATTACTACCTCACTGAAAGTGATTAGGGGCGTTTGGTCACCCGGAGTTATCAAAGGCACTTGGAGCGTGACGATCGGGGGTACAGTTGATCCCGCAAGTTTGGGTTACCCAATCGTTAGTTGCTCAACTATGTGTTGGCTTGGTGTTTCCTCGGTCTCCTGGACCAATATCCTTTCCTGCTTAGGTTCTGTTTATACTTCCTCTCGAGCCCCTTGCTTTGATGTATCTTTCTCTTCAAGGATTTATTTTTCCACAGGGACCTCTTCCTTGTCCTGAGCTACAATCTCCTCCACCGCATAACCTATGCCCTGTTGAATCTCTAGGAGTTCCTTTGCTGAGAAGGTGTTATCAAAATTGTGATGTGGGGGCAAGGAGTCTAAAATATCTTCTAGCTTAGGAGAATCTGAACTTACATCTACTGTGGGCATCTCTGGCATACCGGGTGCGGCGGTTCTGCTAGGTGTAGGTGTCACCTTCTTCTTCTTCCTTATAAGTGAAACCCTGCTATCCAGAATGTTAGTAGACTCTACCTTAGTGAAATTCTATCTACTAATCATGGTTTTCAATGATGGGGATCCCGTCAGGCGAGCAGATGCCATTGGAGCTATAGGGAGACCGATAAATACCTGCGTACTTAGCTGCTGGTTGGTCAGCTTTGCCGACTCCATTTGTTGATGCAGTTGAGCCATCAAAAGGGTGGGGATCTGGGGAGGTGCCTTGAGAACTGGGGCACCCTTTTTTTCTTTCCCTCTACTCATGCTTACTTCAACAGCTATGGAAGATGAGGAATATTTGGCACCGGCTGAAGAGGGAGTGGTCTTCTTGACAATTGATTTCTTCCAGGTGCTTTTGGGACACACCCGAGAAAAGTACTAGTGACTTGCCTCTATAATGGGGTGGCATACCCCTTCAATTATTAGATCCTCTGAGATAGACCAATCCACCGGAGGAAGATCCTGTTTATCCAGCCCTTGTCCTTTGTATGATGGTTCTTCCAGCGGCCTGTCATCTTTAAATCCCTTCGGGAAGGTCTGAAGGTCCAACATTTTCATGAACCCTTTGCTCATCCTTGTATTCTGTAAGGCGCAGAGATTAAAACTATCTTGGCAGTCCACCCAAAAGTCTTTTCTATCCTCTTTATGTGGTTTGGACGCCTGAGGTAGTGATGTTGCAATCTTGCCGCGAGGATCATAATTTTTTGGGTGTGGTGGAATTCCATCAGCCCTAAGCTCTTCACTTCATTGTCTGCCTCCCGGGATGTGGCGAGGCTGCACGTATAATCCCCACAAGAGAATGGAAATGGAACATTGATGACCTTCTTCAAAGTGAAGAAGGCGTGTAGATCCAGGATCTGCCTGCAAAACTCTAAAATAATAATCTTTTCCCTGTAATACCGGGGAAGAATATAGGGCTTCCCATTGATGTCTGTCACCCTGATATAGGTGTGATGCCAAAATTGAATAAAATAATGGTCGTAGGAGCTGACCAGGGTCATCACTTCCTATGATAATCTATACCTAGAATCCTGGGTAAGGGTTAGGTTATTGTGGTAAATGAATGCATCATTTACCCAAAAAAAGTTCAGGAAATTGAGCTCCCACTATAACTGGGGATAGTGATCCCATGGTGTGACCTGCCCTAGTCCATTCCTGAGTTCCCCAGTTATTTCCAAACCTGGAAAATCCGGTCTTTGTTGTGCTAATTCCCACAGCACATATGATGTCATGTAAAATTGGGAATTCTAGACAACCATCCTCATTTGCATATCTACGTGATTAGCTATAATAGCTGCCTAGTTGAAGGTCCAGTTGTGGGTAGTGATGCAGTATAAAAAATAGTACATCCACACTGATAATTCCTGATAATTCTTTGAAATCCCCGCGGGGAATTTCTAACTTCATTATTTTGTGGTCTCGGTTTGGAGACTTCAGCCACTGACTATTGAGGTGTTGCTGGGAAATGCCCTCGGCCTCACCGAATTCCTTAAGTGAGTTGACCCAGGTGATGACAGTGGATCCTTTGAACTGAGGAATCCCTAGCCTAGAAGAAAAAGTTGGAGTGTCCAAGGTGACGATTGTGGCACGGTATTGTAGCGGTCGGGGATCCAGAAGTAGAAATGGGCGAGTAGGTGCATTATATAGTATTGCTAGCTGCTTTATTAATTCTGGTGACAACACCAAACATGGAAAGTTTGCAACCTTTATGATGCCGGAGGTAGCCAAGAAAGTGGCCATTTTGTCTCCTTCGGCCTTTAACCTGTAAATGGTCTGAATCAGACCTTGCAATTCGGCCCAAGTTCTAAGGTTCATATCTATTATTTCCTGGAATTTGGAGTCCACCTTGGACCCTACAATAGCTTCCTTCTTTGGATATTTGTAAGTTAAAGGCATCTTTGCTAACATTCTCTCCATTTTGGACTTTGTAGTTGCCCGGGTGGAAGTGGTAGGTATTTCTGGACTATCAGGAGGGGCATTAATGTCAGACATATTTGATCAACCTATCTGCAACCTGCAAGACTAGAAAACTGTTAAAACATGATACATACATAAAGAACACTAAAGTTTTGGGACATTTCCACCCTGTTGTACCTGTCTAATAAATGTTATGTTTATCAAAATAATCCCAGAATACTAAAAATAATCATTAGTTAAACCCTGGGTTGTCTAGATCTACTGATAGGAGGAAACACAAGAGGGGGCAGCAGAGGCCTGGAGTCTAGGCAAAATGGTCGTTGCTAATGTAACTGGCAATAAGTCATACTTTGGTCGACATGTATTGGCACATGGTATGGTGACAAGTGGTGTCAAGATATTTATGGAAAGAAGTGTGCTGACACGAGGGAATTAAATGCCATATGGGACATGGTTTGAATGCCCACTTGTGGGAAATTAATCCCGCCATTAAAGATGATGAGACAGAGGACAGAGAAAGTCACCATGGCTCGAACCAGCAAGGTGTCAAGTTTGAACCATGGAAACTCTGTCTCAACAAGCTAGGCCTCATGGGGCAAAAACATAGGACAAAGCGTGAGGAACTCGTAAGCTCAGAAGGATATACAAGATATATACATGCAAAAAAAAAGTAGAGGGCCGAGGGCCAAAATAGATATACATAAAATATACATTATTTACAAATATTTGCAGGGACACACAAACTATCCCAAGGCACTATACATTATTTACATTAATCTACGACCGTACAGAGGGTGGACAACCCCCTGGCGGTGCCAACCCACCAACGGGAGGTAGACCAAATGTACAAAACCAATAGGACAAAATTTAAACGAAGCAAAACAAAAACAGAACTAGAGAACAAAAATAGAAACAACAAGAAAAACATGGAAACGATAAAGAACCAGAGAACCTACCTGGCAATCCAGAGAAGAGTGGGGGAAGGGAACACCAGGATCACCTCTGTAATGAGCTCTACCTACAAATGGCCATGAACAAGCACCTCAAAGAAATAGATAACAACGCACTAAGAATAGGGTAATCACATTTTAATCACCATTTAATTGCTTGAGGATCGCTCTGAGCACAAGTGTTTTAATCATGGTAACTATAAAAGCAGCCAATAATTTCTATTTATACCAAGGTAAAAAGCAAGTTATCCTTTTCCCCACAAACTCCGGAACAAGCAAAACTCAAGACTCTAGGCCTGGGGTTTCTATGTGACCATGCCTCCTTATGAGAAGAAGACATCATGGTAGAGAATCCCGGAGTCTAGAATCTGGCTCTGGAAAAGAAACAACCAACTCTGGGACTGGGTCTCGGAGACACGAAAGAAAAAAACAAAGGAAAACAAACCTCACAAGAAGGAAAACCTGGAGAAGAAACAAGAAAAGAATAAGAAAAACAAGGCAAGATTCAAAGTGAAAAAGGGGACCCAACATTTTGCACACAAAATGTAAGGACGGGTATGCAGGGCATAAAAAATGGTGACTATGTGTGATGAATGCCTCAGTGCATTTGAGAATCGCAGAATCTCTAGTTAGCAAAACCGAAACCAATCGATACTCAGAGCATCCTGCTCGCCAGGCGTGAGGCGTTTGAAAAACTCTGGCTCATACATGATTCAATCCTTGGTCTTTTGTCAGTTGTGAGGTGTGTGCTTTGGAGGGATAATCAAGTCAATGACCTGTGGGAGAAGCAGAGAAGAGGCACTAGATATATCAATCCAAAGTTGTTAATTTTTCTCATTTCTCCTAGATACCAGAGTTTTCATCCCATCTTTTATTTTCTTTATTTTATTCTTTTCTGGGTGGGAGGGTGGTACTTCTTTCACAATTAATCTTGAGATTAGTTAAATTTAATGGCGGTAGTTCTTTCACCCTTCCACCCACCTTAATTTGATGAATGGGGAAGAAAAACTCCAGACCCAGAAAGAATTTTAAGAGTTCAGACTTGGGCCAATAAACTAGTGCAACCAATCTACTCTCGATGTGTCCAATTACTTGTTCCTTTTAATTTTGATTTAACTGATTTCCAGACTTCTGGGGATGAATTCAATGAGGATTACTCATAGCCTATTGCCAAACTTACATGATAAATTCAGAGACTGGACCAATTCCACCATGCTAACAATAGATTTTGAATTCAACATAAATGCAAAAGGTACCATCCTAGAGACTAGATGTTATGTGAAGCATACCGACCTACAAAAGGGAGAAAAATACTAGAAACCCAGAAAAGAAAGAATAAAATCAAAAGAAAAACAAAAAGGAAAATGGGCAGTCCCAGAGGACAACCAAAAAAACTATTTACAAGGCAAGGCACCCCAAACGGGGCACCATGAAAGAAAATATTTATAAAAAATAAGATTTACATATGGTACAACTCTGGACAAATCTGCCTCAATCAAAATAATGTTTTGAGGAACTGTCCATTGATGGGAAATAGGACAAGTTCCCCGGTCATGGTACTGAGGTAATAGGTATTTTCCCCGTAGATCTTCGAGATCAAATATGGTCTGAGCTAGAGCCGTTGGAATTTAGTGTGTTTTCCTTTCTTTTCCCAGTTTTTATCCCACAGGAGGACCAAGCCTGAAATCTGAAAGGCCTTATACTGGGATCTTTGGTCAAACCATCATTTTACCACTACTTGATGATGCACAAAATGTTCAAGGGCCGCATCTCTTTTCTCTTTTTTTTTTCTCTTTTCTCTTGTTGTCCTGGTTGCTGAATTCCTGCATGAACTGTAAACCAAGATCTATAAGTTGATGGAGAACACTGGGTTCTAGCCATAGACCAGATGGAATGGGGATGTCCCCAGGGTGGCCTTAATTTTAATGCAATCCACCCAGAGGGTGAATCTCAGCTTTTGGTACTAGTCCCGGGGATTATGTTCTAACAAGTGTTTGATCACTTCAATAAAAAAAAATTTAGTTGATTCAACAACACCATTTCCTTGGGGATAATAGTTGTTGGAGAACTTCAGAGTGATCCTTCTGTTGTAGGTCCATTCAAGTAATTGTGTTGAAGAAAATGCCAGACCATTGTCACACACTACAGCAAAATGCATTCCAAATCTTGTGACAATGTTTTCTTCCAGGAATCTGATAACTATGTCTGCCATGTTATTTTTACAAGGTATGGCTTCAGACCACTGGGTGTAGTAATTAGTAGAAGTCAAGATGTATTGGTGGTTGGAAGATGAATTGGGGTTTATTTCCCTGATAAAGTCAAATGCCCATTGGGAAAAGGGTCTAGCTTCAAAAATTGGCTGAAAAGGCATAGCCGGGTATTGCTCATGATGTGTCACAGTTTGGCAAGTATGACCCTTCCAAACGTGAGTGTAAACATCTTTAATGATACAGGGCCAATAGTATCTAGCCCAAAGGATCTGATGAGCAGTGGTGTCAACTGAGCTATGCTCAATTCCAAACTTCCTGTGAAATTCTTTGATTATCTTTGTAGCTTGAACCCTATTGATGCACCAGAGGTACACTCCCTCATAATTTCTGCCAAAAATTATAGAGTTTTTGATCATAAAGTGTGCACTTTTCAACTGTAGGGCACGACGTTTGGTTAGAGGAAATCCCTCTAGGCATCATTTATTTAACAAAGGATACACTAGGTCTGTGTACCATGGATCTTGAGTGACGGACTCCATGGTATATGTCTGAAATTCGATGTGGGGAGTCTCTTCTGCCATCGCTCTACTTAGTCCTTGGCCTCAGACTATTTTCATGGGTTTCATTTCTAAGTTGTATTCCTAGAGGATGGCCATCCATGTCCCTCATCTTTCACCCAATTCACTCTGCATCAGCAGAGATTTCACCACCTGGTCTGGGATGATGTCATGTACCTTGCTCCAGAGAATATAATGTCAGAATTTCTTCACGACGTGAACAAGAGCAAAGGCCTTCTTTTCCAATGATGAATACCGGACTTTGAAATTCTTGAAGGGGGAGCTCATGAAAGCTATTGGTCATTCTTCCCCTTCAACCTTTTGGGTCAATACTACCACGGAAAAATGTGGCAAAGAAAAGGAATAGATGTAGAAAGGGAGGGAATAGTCTGGGCTAACTAGAACTAGTGCCTCCATTATTATCTGCTTAATTCGGGTGAACACCCGCTTTCCTTCAGAACTCCACTCAATTTTGGTATCCTTATTCATCATCTCATCGAGTGGTTTTATGATCTTGGCAAATCTAGTGATGAACCGCCAAACAAAGTTGATCTTTCCAAAGAAAGATCTCATTTCCTTCTTGCTGCTAGGCATTTGTAGGTTTAGTAGCACCTCAACTCTCTCAGGGTCGATGGATATATCCTTCTTGGAGACAATATGCTAGAGCAACTTCCTTTCAGCGACCTCAAATATGAATTTCTTAGGGTTGAGGGATATTTTGTACCGGCGACATCTCTCACAAACCTGGGCGAGGTGGGCAGAATGATCACATCTATGCTAGGAAAAGATAGTCAAATTATCCATGTAGATGATTATACACCAGTTCACAAGGCCCTCGAACATGATGTCCATAGCCTTCTAAAATGTATCCCCTGCGATAATCAAGCCAAAGGGCATTCTCCGGTAAGCAAATGTTCCCCACTTGGTGGTGAACGTCATTTTGTCTCTATCTTCATATTTAACCATGACTTGGTTATATCCAGAGTACCCATCCAAGAAAGACATCATTTGGGATCTGTTCACTATTTGCAACACCTCATCCAACGAAGGGAGAGGGTGATTGTCTTTCTTGGAGGCCTTGTTCAAATTTCCAAAATCCATGCAAAGGAAGATCTTGCCACTTTTCTTCCTCACATGGACTACGTTGGAAACCCACGTAGTATGCCAGATCAGAAAGATTATCTGGGCTGATAGTAGTTTCTAGACCTCCTAATGAATCAAAGGCTCAATCAGTGGGTTGACTGGTCATTTATTTTGTCGAAAAGGCTTAGCATCAGGTTTGAGTGGGATGGTATGAGTCATGATGGATGTGTCGTATGTCTTCAAATCCTCATACCCCCATGCGATTACATCTATGTATTCTTGGAGAACCACAAAAACTTCTCCTTCTCTTCAAGGGAGTAGGAGGTGCCGAAATGTATCATTTTCTCTTCACCGGGTCAGCCAATGTTCACTTTCTCAAATTTTCCTTCCTTAGAGGAGGATGATATCTTTTCCTGGCCCTAAGGGTCTGAGTCAAAGATTTGTTCAAGTGTGACCATTCCCTTAGGAATGGTGTTGGTTGGTAGGTCCATGATCCCATCATCTTCATCCCCTTGTCTAGTATCATCATGATCTCTTTCTTTCACTACCTGGTCCTCAAAGACACCAACATTAGCCATGAAGGCCAAGATATGTTGGTTGTCCTCAAAGACCTGAAAAATGGTTGACATTGTCTAGAATGGACGGGGTGGGAATCATCTCAATAGAAAATCTCTAGAGTCGTGAGTCAGTCATGGGCTCAAGTGTTCTAGCAGAGACAACAAGGGCATCTGGGACATAGTTTCATCTTTGGGGAAAAAGATTGATGCCAAAGGCATCAAAATCTTCAATAAGGCTCCATGCCCAGTTAAGGTATGCAGCCAGCCTCTTATTGTGACATGTGTATTGACTCCAGACCTGTTTAAAAATCAACTCTGAATCACCCAGGGCCCAGAGGCAAGTGATTCCTTTCCTTAGTGCAAATAGGAGTCCAAGGACCAAAGCCTCATACTCCGTGATGTTGTCTATGTAGTTGAACTGTAGCCTATAGGACATGAGGAAGGATTTTCCCCGTAGGTTGATTAATTCCACTGTAGCCCCACAGCCTTGTTTGTATCAAGACCCATTGAACTTAAGGGTCCATAAGTCATCGTTTGTTATTTGGGGCTAGGAAGACGAAGTGGTCTTTGGATTGTTTTTGGAGGCTTGGGAGGATTTTCCTCCAGTGCTGATGGTGCATAGGTGAGGTTTACCTCTAGAGGGACTTCTTTTTGGGATTCCCAGACAAATGGTGCCGAAGAGGCACTGTCAGCAGAAATACTGAGTCCCAGGGAATTGACACTGTGTTCTTTTCTCTGGAGGGCATCGATGTGTCAGGTGGCAGTGGTGAGGCAAGGCTCACACTCTAGCTCTGAATGTTTCTAGTAATGAACCCAACACCAAGTGCCAGACCAGAGTGTGGCAGGGGCCACTGCAGCACCCTGAGAGTTGACCTCAACCCTCAATTTTTCTTCCAGGTCCTGCGTTCTGTGCAGAATTATAGGGTCCTCCCCGGGGTGAAATCAAATGTTAGGATCTCGAGGGGTTGGTACACCCCAAGGGAAGTCTCAGAGAATAGGACCTCATTTACCCTCCCAACTTTTTTGAGGGCCTATTTCATTTGGGGCTCACTTTCAACCCAGATCTTGTTAGATTCTCCTTCCCATGGGAGCTATAAGTGGGAGAAGTCGGTCGAGAAGTATCCATTCAAGGACTTAGAACAATTTTGACTTAATAACATCTCATAAGTATCTGGGTTGTCCACCACTTGGATGTCAATTATACTGGCTATCCTGGGGTCCTGGATGAGTTGAATCTAGACATTCTTCAATTCACCCACCATTTTTACAACAGTTTTGTCCAGTTGGATCATTGCACCATTAGACGAAGTGTGGAAAAATCTGATCTTTTGGCATATAGATAGGGGCATGATGTTTCCCGATGCCTTAGAATCTACTAGGAAGCTA
Source organism: Thuja plicata (assembly GCA_018584345.1). Classification (NCBI taxonomy): domain Eukaryota; kingdom Viridiplantae; phylum Streptophyta; class Pinopsida; order Cupressales; family Cupressaceae; genus Thuja; species Thuja plicata. The sequence goes on from MU226461.1 coordinate 2,648,646, forward strand.
TGAATGTTTTTCCCTTGTATGTTCAGACCTAGCAGGAAGGAAGGATCTTTTGTATTTCCCTGGAAGATAGCCATGTTGGCATCCTCAAAAGAGACAGTCTTGGGTGGTCAACTGATGGCTTCCAGGTTTCCCAAGAGCTTCAGAAGAGACTTCTTCTTCTCAGGACAGTTTAGTAAAACCTCCATCAAGGTCATGGAGGTGGTGGTTTTTTCTAACACCTTCATGATGTCAAATCTTCTTCCCGGGAATTGGTGGCTTCCCTCCGTTGGGTCCTTTGCTTGGTTAGATCTAGGGCCTTTTGGAGGGACAGACCGATTGGTCATGTTTTCCTAGGGAGGGGTGTCTTTAGGAGTGTGATGAAGAGACCCTAGGTGGACTTGCAACAGTCATGTCATGAGGGACTTCACAAGAGTTCCTACAACCCCAACCAAGCATCTTCGCGAGGATCATTCTCCTTAATCCAAGGCACACTATCTCTCTCAGAGTGTACACCAACTCCTTATGCCACCATAGGCTCTACATCATTGTAATAATCCCAATGTCCCTCCATCCAATCACTAGTTTCCTCTTATACCCACACAATACCTAATCCCTTCACAAAACTTCCCCAATACATTCATGAAGGAAATTCATTACAAATTGCCCTGTCGTTGTCCCTTACATAGACCTGAATACAGTCATTAATAAATTTTTACCTTGATCAAATTTCATCGATCTCTATATTCATATTTGGCACAACTTGGTCCTCTACAACATATTTCAAATTTTGCCCGATCCAACGGTTCATTAGGGAGATATGTCCCCCGCACTGAGACTGGTTTTTGTATGACAGTCATTCCTCCATTTCTTCTACATTGTCTGGTCCTCTCTTCAATCTCTCATTCATCTCTGCAAACAAATATTAAATGACAGATATTATACATGGAATGGACTCTCCCCATAGTCACATTAATCACAGTAAGTGAGGGAGTCTCATAAGATCATTGCAACTTCAAACTAAATTGTTGATTGCACAAACAAGACTCTAGGAACAGTCAGAAAATCTGATTGCCTTCCTTGTTCAAAACTTCACAAAAATGATGAAAATGTGTATAGAAATTAATAAAAAATCAACCCATGTATATTTCAAATCATTTCCAATTAATATTGTATTGGAATGAGATTTTAACAATGGCCAAGAGAGGACTGTTCCTCACGGCAGCAGCCTAACAGTTTGCAGCAAATTTAGATTTTATTGATAAAAAAAAAAAAAACTTCTTTTACATTGTCACTTCAACATAAAACACCAAAACAAACTCCCCTACAATCTCCTTACTCTTTCCCCCATAAAACACACGCTCAAACTCATCTAATAACCTACACACTAACCAGTTAACTACTTGTAACTGTTCTTTAACCGGTAACAGTCAAGTAATGACTGATTAAAAACTTTAGTTTATAATTTCAATTTGACAACAAAGTTGTCAATTCAAAAAATTCTTATCCCTTGTCTTTTAT
>MU226461.1:2650192-2688024 GCA_018584345.1 Thuja plicata
AAATTACAACTTTAACACCTTGAGTGCTTTTGACATCACATTTAAGACTCTATTGGCCATTTACAAATATTGTAGACCATATATGTCATCATTTAAGTTCTATTAACCTAGGATCAACTTTTTCTTCTGTAATGACCCCTAGGTACCCTTATCCTTTCTTAATGCCATTGAAGGCTTACAAGTTTGATCTATAACAAAATGATCAAATGACTACAAAACATATTTAAAGGACCATTACATGGTCTTATTACATCCAATGACCCAACATGGTCATATTGATCTCTTGTTGCCCCCTCGGATCTATGAGTGACCCTAGTGTCTTCATAAGTCTTCATCCTTGGTCTTGGTGCTCCTGCACCAGTGTGGGCATGTAAAATGGTCCTTTACCAGCCTGACTCTGAGTGTTGTAGGGAGCCCTTGGGTTGGTGAAGGCATTGACCTCAAAGGCAGAAATTGACTCATCAAAGAATCCATGTATTTCAGACTCTTCTTCATCTTCTCTGTCTGCTCCAAAGAAGATGGTCTCAAAGGTGAATGCACCATGAGTGGGTTCTTACACAGAAGTTTCTGAGGGAATAGGATCAGAAGCTTTTTATTTGTCCAGCTTGGAAATCATAATGACTTTCTCTAGTGTGGCGTAGTTTACCTCATTATGGGAGCCTGTGTCATGCAATCTACACCAATTGGTCATGGGCTGAAATTCTACGACTGGCGTGAAATGGGACGGTCCAGCACCACTCTGATTAGCATTTTGGTTTGGAGGGGGACCTCCGATACTAGCATTATTATTCCATTGTTGTTGGTTGGGCCAAGGCCCATTGTTGAAATTTCTTCCTCTGACATTGTTGTTTCATTGGCTGAAGAAAATATTCCCTCTCTGGGAGTTGGAATTTTTGGGGTGCGTAGGACCCCACTTTTAGTTGACCCATGGCTAGAGTCAGCATGGAGAAAATTCACCGGAGGGATTCAACCTTGGTGGTCAACTGGGTGTTTGTGTCATAGTGTGATAGTTGTTGTTGTTGGTTCCCTGGGAAAGTGAAAAAATTAACCAAAGTCAAGGGCGACAATACTCCAGCCACGAATGACTGGAAGAAAGGCACTCTGGGTGGTTGTGTCTATGGTTGTTTTATTTGCTACGGCTGGTTCTAGGGAAAATATTCTAGACCTGGTTTTGTCTGGGTTTGTGACGGATAAATGCATCGGGCCTGTTGGTCTATCGGCGGTGGCGGGGGATTCATGGCCATCGCGGGAGCACCTATTTCCAGATTGGGGTTATATCCCCCGGCATAAGAAGTTCCACCAGAGATCATGTTATATGGCGCACTCTACCTAGTCTCGCCTGGGGATTTGTTAAGGTCACAGGACAGTTCTAAGGCTAGGTTGTAAACTTTTGCCAAAGTATCCTAGTCACCCAGGGTGGTTGTTCTCCAAAGGAGAGTAGCAACGAAGGGGTCCATCGCGTTGAGATAAGTCTGGATTGTTACATCTGCAGATGGGATGAAGCGACCCGTGCACCGCTTCAAGGCACATTGGAACCAGTGATTGAAGTCTGCAAGGGGTTCATTCAGTTCCTTCCTAATAGAAATAAATTGGCTATAGAACCATGCTAGGTCCACGTATAAGCGGAACACAGCCAGGAAGGAATCCTCCATGTCCTGCCAACTATTAATGGAGTTTGCGGGAAGGCTAAGGTACCAGTTCAATTCATTTTGTCCCACAGATAGAGGGAACATACGGGTCACAACATCTTGATGTTGGATCCGGTGTCGGTTCATGGCATCTTTGTATGCCTACAAATTGTCTTCTGCGGTTCATGAGCCTAAGTTCTCATATCTAGGATAAATCTTTTCTAGGTGCGAAGGTAAATTGTTGGTTGCACCTAGAAAAGTTCCCATTGGGGACCTGACATTTCCAAAATACACAGCCATCGGGGGTGTTGGATTTTGACTAGGTTGAGCTTTAATCCCTGGGATTGTCTGGGGGACTTGGGTGTTCTGTGGTATGCTAGATCCCCAAACAATGGTGGCTAATCTGGCTTTCAGGGTCCATTTCTTTCGAGCAGGAGGCTCGAGTTTGACAAACCATCTGGGATTGGAAGCTGATCTTATAAGGACTCTTTCAAATTTTGCTAGTGAGAATGATCCAATCCCACTGAAGGCTTGACTCCTAAAAATATAGCTTAGGGAGCCCTCGAGTGGTGTAAAATCTAAATCCTCAGAGGGGGACGAGTTCATGCCCTCCTTCTAGCACCAGTTTCTGTTGATGGGACTTTGTGACTAGGTCTACCAACAGAGCTAAGTTGTCACCGGGTACCAAGGTACTAGCCAACTTTGCATGCAAAGGTTGTCCATGGAAATGAGATTCTCGGGCCTCCAAGCACATGAGAGTCAGGTCTATATGGTGCGGGGCTCGGTTGGGAGATGTGACTATTTTGTGTTAGGGGGATAGCTAGTTATCTTCAACTCATCTTCCCTAAGGATTCAAGTAAGTGGGGTTCCCTGCAAGTGCGCATTCATTTAAAGAATAAACTTCAAAAGATACTATAGAGTTAGAAAGAATTCATCTACCTATAGTTATAATTAAACATTCAAGACATCAACAACGCTCTAACACACTACACTAAATACTGAAGAAATATACAACCATCAGTTCATATTTTATTAGTAGCAAAGGAAAGGAGGTCATTAATCTACTTTAAGTATCAGAGAAAAGGACATGAAGAACACAAAGCATAAAATACCGTTAACCCTGAAGACAGAATGCTAACAAAATCATCGAGAGAACTCTTCCTTCTTCATTAACATCTTTTCCAGCAAGCACTGGTGTGTGGTACAATGGTGGCTCCAAGGGAGCATATAACTACTGAAAGCTTAAAAACTATGGAACATTGAGCTCTGCAACTAAGAACTGGGAAAACTAGATTACTATTAGCTATGGACTGCAAAATCATCAATTTCACCGATCTTTGGAATGAGGTCAGACTTATTATTTATACACATCACTTGTCCTAAACCTAAACCTAACTTATTTTACACTTTACAATATAATACAATATCTGGTGGCCGGTACTACCTACACCATGTTACAAAAGACCTCAAGAAATCTGATCCCCTAGGGATCGAGGCTACATGCCTCATAAATGGGAAAGCGGTGCCCTTTCTCTGATGTGCCAGGTGTAATGTTGAAGCGGCACCTTGGGAAGACCATCTATTAGAAAAACCTCTTGTCGATTTGACGTTCCTTGTTGCAATTACCCATCCTCTAATAACCTTTATTATATACCTTGAAAGTGACTCGTCAGCCTTGGGAACCGGAACACGGGTCACTCTAAGAATACCAAAATGAAGGATCTAGAATTCTTGGATCTGGGAACCCGCGATCCAAAAGAATGAATGAATAAAAAAACACATTTTCCATTGAACATCTCCAGAGGTGGGTGAGGTCTCTGGCTGAAATTTAGCAAGGCAGCTATTGTTACTACCTCACCAAAAGTTCTCAGGGGCGTTTGGTCACCCAGAGTTATCAAAGGCACTTGGAGCATGACGATTAGGGGTACGGTTGATCTCATGGGTCTAGGTTCCCCAATCGTTAGTTGCTAAATTGTGTGTTGTCTTGGTGTTTCCTCGGTCTCCTGGACCAGTATCCTCTCTTGCTCAGGTTCTCTTTATACTTCCCCCCGAGCACCTTGCTCTGATGTATCTTTCTCTTTGGGGATTTCTTTTTCCATGGGGACCTCTTCCTCGTCCTGAGCTACAATCTCCTCCACCGCGTAACCTATGCCCTGTTGAATCTTCAAGAGCTCCTTCGCCAAGAAGGTGTCATCAAAATCGTCATGCTGGGGTGAGGAGTCTAAAATATCTTCTAGCTCAGGAGAATCCAAACTTACATCTACTGTGGGCATCTCTGGAATACTAGGTGCGGCGGTTGTGCTAGGTGTAGGTGTCACCTTCTTCTTCTTCCTTAAAAGTGAAGCCCCACTATCCAGAATGTTAGTAGACTCTGCCTCAGTGAAAGTATGTTTGCTCATCATGGCTGCCAATGACAGGGATCCCGTCGGGTGAGCAGATGCCATTGGAGTTATAGGGAGACCGGAGGATACCTGCATACTTAGCTGCTGGCTGGTCATCTTTACCAACTCCATTTGTTGATGTAGTTGAGCCATCAGAAGGGTGCAGGTTTGGGGAGGTTCCTTGAGAACCAGGGCACCCTCTTTTTCTTTCCCTCTACTCATGCTTGCTTCAGTGGCCATGAAAGATGAGGAAGATCCAGCACTGGCTGAAGAGGGAGTGGTCTTCTTGACCGTTTATTTCTTCTGGCTACTTTTGGGACACACCCAGGCAAAGTACTAGTGACTTTCCTCTATAATGGGTTGGCATACCCCTTCAATTGTTAGATCCTCCAAGATGGACTAATCCACCAGAGGAAGATCCTGCTTATCCAGCCCTTGTCCTTTGTATGCTAGATCTTCCAGTGGCCTGTCATCTTTAAATCCCTTCAGGAAGGTCTGAAGGTCCAGTATTTTCATGAGTCCTTTGCTCATCCTTGTATTCTGTCGGGCCCAAAGTTTAAAATTGTCCTGGCATTCTGCCCAGAAGTCTTCAATGTCCTCTTTATGTGGTTCAGACACCCGAGGTAGTTTTGTGACAATCTTTCCATGGGGATCATAATTTTTCCACGCGTGGTGGAATTCCACCAGCCTTAAGCACTTTAGTTCATTTTCTGCCTCCCGGGCTGTGGCGAGGATGCACGTATAATCCCCATAAGAGAATGGGAATGGAATGTTGATGACCTTCTTCAAAGTGAATAAGGCGTGTAGATCCAGGATCTACCTGCAAAACTCTAAAAGAATAATCTTGTCCCTGCAATACCAGGGAAGAAGATAGGCCTCCCATTTAAGCCTGTCACCCTAATGTAGGTGTGATGCCAAAATTGAATAAAATACTAGCCAAAGGAGCTGACTAGGGTCATCACTTCCTATCATAATCTGTACCCAAAATCCCAGGTAAGGGTTAGGATATTGTGGTAAATTAATGCATCATTTACCCAAAAAAATTTCAGGAAACTGAGCTCCCACTGTAACTGGTGATAGTGATCCCATGGTGTGACCTACCCTAGCCCATTCCTGAGTTCCCCAGCTATTTCCAAACCTAGGAAATCTTGTCTTTGTTGTGCTAATGGCCATAGCACATATGATGTCATGTAAAATTGGGAATCCTAGACAACTGTCCTTATTTGCGTATCTACGTGATTAGCTATAATAGCTACCCAATTGAAGGTCCAATTGTGGGTAGTGATATAGTATAGAAAATAGTACATCCACACCAAGAATTCCCAGGTGTGGGGCCATCTGAAAACCCTACATAAAAATATTATACCTTCCTGGATGGGCTCTTCGAAATCCCCATGGGGAATTTCTAACTTCATTCTTTTGTGGTCTCTCTTTGGAGACTTCAGCCAATGACTGTTGAGGTGTTGCCAAGAAATGCCCTCGGCCTCACCGAATTCCTTTAGTGAGTTGACTAGGGTGATGAAATTGGATCCTTTGAAGTGAGGAATCCCCAACCTGGAAGAGAAAGTTGGAGCATCTAAGGTGGTGATTGTGGTGGGGTATTGTAGTGGCCGGGAATCCAGAAGTAGAACTATGCGAGTAGGTGCATTATATAGTATTGCCAGCTGCTTTATTAATTTTGGTGACTACATCAAACTTGGAATGTTCACAGCCTTTATGATGCTGGAGGTGGCCAAGTGAGTGGCCATTTTGTCTCCTTCGGCCTTTAACCTATAAATGGTCTGAATCAGACCTCGCAATTCACCACAAGTTTTGGGGTCTGTATCTATTATTTCCTAGACTTTGGAGTTCACCTTTGACCCCACAATAGCTCCCTCCTTTGGATATTTGGAAGTTAAAGGTAGATTTGATAACATTCTCTCCATTTTGGACTTCATAGCTGCCCAGGTGGAAGTGGTAGGTAGTTTTGGACTATCAAGAGGGGCAATAATGTCAGACATCTTTGATCAACCTATCCACAACTTGCAAGACTGGAAAACTGTTAGAACATGATACATACATAAAGAACACTAAAGTTATAGAACATCACCACCCTGTTGTACCTATCCAACAAATGTTATGTTTATCAAAATAATCCCAAATACTAAAAAAAATCATGAGTTAAATCCTGGGGTGTCTGGTTCTACTACTAGGAGGAAATACAAGAGGGGGCAACATAGACCTGAAGTCCAGGAAAAATGTCCATTACCAATGTGACTGGAAATAAGCCATACTTTGGTCAACGTGTATTGGCATATGGTATGGTGACAAGCAGCGTCAAGAAATTTATGGTGACAAGTGGGCTGACATGGGAGAATTAAATGCTAGATGGGACACGGTTTGAATGCCCACTCGTGGGAAATTAATCCTGCCATTAAAGATGATGAGACAGAGGAGAGAGAAAGTCATCATGGCTCAAACCAGCAAGGTGCCGAGTTTGAACCATGGTGACTCCATCTCAATGAGCTTAGCCTCATGGAGCAAAAATGTAGGACAGAGCGTGAGGAACTCACAAGCTTGGAATGATATACAAGATATATACATGCACAAAAAAAGCAGAGGGCCAAGGGCCGAAACATATATATATATAAAATATACATTACTTAAAAATATTTATAGGGACACACAAACTATCCCAAGGCACTATACATTATTTACATTAATCTACAATCACGGAGAGGGCGGACAACCCCTTGGCAGTGCAAACCCACCAACGGGAGGCTGACCAAATAGACAAAACCAATAGGACAAAAGAGAAATGAAAATAAAATTAGAGAACAAAAATAGAAACAACAATAAAAATGTGGAAAAGGCAAAGAACCAGAGAATCTACCTGGCAATCCATAGAAGAGTGGGGAAGGGAACACCATGAGCACCTCTATAACAAGCTCTACCTCCAAATGGCCATGAATAAGTACCTCAAAGAAATGGATAACAACGCACTAAGCACAGGGTAATCATCATTTAATCGCTAGAGGATCACTATGAGCACAAGTGTTTTAATCATGGTAACTGTAAAAGTGGCCAGTAATTTCTATTTATACCAAGGTAAAAAGCAAGTTACCCTTTTCCCCACAAACTCTAGAACAAGCAAACCTATGGACTCCAGGCCAGGGGATTCCTTGTGACCATGCCTCCTTACGAGAAGAAGACATCATGGCGGAGAATATTGGAATCTGGATTCTGGCTCTGGAAAAGAAACAACCAACTCCAGGATCGGGTCCCGGAGACACGAAAGATATAAACAAAGGAAAACAAACCTCACGGGAAGGAAAACCCGGAGAAGAAACAAGAAAAGAACAAGGAAAACAAGGCAAGAGCCAAAGCGAAAAAGGGGACCCAACATTTTGCACACAAAATGTAGGGATAGGTATGTAGGGCATAACAGAACCAACATACCTAATGAGGCTATCTCCAGGAAGTCTAGGAGGAAATGCTATGGAGTGGTTCTCCAAATTCACACCTAAGGTGAAATATTTTGAAGAGTTAATAAACATTTTGTCCAACATTACTCCTACAATATACAACATTACGTAACCATGATGGACTTATGTAACACAAAACAAAGAACTGGTGAATCCTTTACACACTTTTTAGAAAGGTGGAGGAAAATATTTGCTAGGTATTCAAGAGCTATTCCCAAGTCAGAAAAGATGGAAATCTTTTTTAACAACTTGATATCTGAATTGAACTATGCTTTGCAAATGCAATATTCACCTAGCTTTGATAGGATGATAAAAAATGCCATCTGTATTGAAGAGGTCATGGTTAAGAAAGAAGAAATCACACTTCAAAGTGATAAAAAATCTACCAAGTACAACAACAAGCCTAAGTGGTGGAAACAAAACAAGAATGTTGTTAATGATGGAGTGGTAGATGCATCCAATACTAATTCTAAAACAACAGTGTTCAATTTGACAAACAATTTACAAGAAAATAAAGAGGCCAAGGTAACAACCATAATACCTAAAGAAAACAATGAGAACAACAAGAGTAGACCATGGACTTCTGGACCTCAATGAAAATTCACTCCTTTGCGAGAACCTCTTGAGATAGTTTTGAAGACACTCTTGGACAAAAAAGTTCTTACGATTCCTTATTCAAAACCATGGGAAGTAGAAGTCAAACCGAAAAGTTGGGATGATAATTCTTATTGCGTATTTCAGAAAAGCAAGGGACATAAGACTAATAATTGTGTTAAGCTTAAACACATTATACAAGGCCTTATTGAAGGAGGTAAGATCAAAGTAGAAGGACACACCACTAATGAATACCATACATCATTTAAAAAAACATTTCCTAATTACGAGAAAGGGGAAGCTTTTAAAGAAAAAAGAAGTGAAGTGAATTACACCTACTCCAATAATGATAATGTGATCAACATTTTGGACATTAAATACAAATTAATCAATGTGATTACTATTAAAGGTTCTAAAGATACGTCAATAAAATCAAATGTAGTGAATCGAAGTCAAGCACAAGTCACAATCAAACGAGATATCTCCTCATCAAAACAAGCGACATCTTCAAAATTACATGTTGTCACAATTCCCAAACTAGCAGCAACAGACAAACAGTTACCATTCCTATAGCAAACTATAACTTGGTGGATCAATTGCAAAGAACCTCTGCTGAAATTTCCATATTTGAGTTACTCAAAATCTTCTGAGTGCATAGTTAAGCTCTTGAACAAGCCCTACATTCTGCAAATGTTCCAAAATACATTGATGTAGACAAGTTCCAAGCAATGGTTAATCATATCTCAACACCACAATATCTCTCTTTTTCAGAAGAAGATGACAAGTCATTGACTCATCCGCATAAGTAACCCCTACTCATTGAAGTCCTAACTCACAAATCCCATTTCAGACGTGTATTGATAGATGGAGTCGTAGGGTTGAATATTTGTACTCTCAATCTAATAAAAAAGTTGGGTCTTTTAGAACAAATCATTGATTCAAGAAGTAAGATAAATATAAAAGCATATGATGAAGAAGAAATATCATCTAAAGGCCTCATTGTTCTACTAATCAGAATAGGACCATTTGAAAGAAATGTGATCTGTCAAGTTCTATATCTACCCTTGGCTTACAAAATACTATTAGGGAGACCTTGGATCCACGAAATGGAAGTAGTACCATCTACTTACCACCAATGTATCAAATTCCCACATAATGGGGTGGAAGTAACAATTCCTGCAGATGCCAGTTATACTTGCAACAATGTTAAAGCAAATAGTATGGTTCCTCATAATAAGGAAGTTCCAAAATAAACTATACCTAAAACTAATAAAGACATGGTGATGAGGAGTTTTGGAAAGACATTAAAACTTGAAGAATCTAGTATAGGAGAATACGAGCTAGACATGACCCCATCATTAACAAAACTTCCAGTGTCTCCAAGATCTTATGGGAAACCTTCTTCATCTTTCAGACCTACTACATCTAAAGAACCATAGATTGACAAAGTAACTACTATGGTTAGAGATTCTACTTCTCAAGAGGATGAAAAAGAAGAAAAATCAGTCTTGGTTGGGGTTTATAAAGGAGAACCAAAAGAAAATGAGGTAAAACATGTGGAAATATCCCCTGAAAATATGGTAAAGGATATGACCTTCTCAAACAAATGGGATATAAAGGGAAGGGACCTTTAGGAGATAAAGAAAAAGAAATTATTGAACCTATACACATGGAATTCATAAATACCAAAGATAAAGTAGGACTAGGTTTCAATAGCAAATCTGAAAAACCCTACTTCAAGAGATGGTCCAATCTTTTATGAAGGAATTGATGATGATGAAGAAGATACAGAACTTGAACCATGGACCTATGAGAGATTATTGCATATTGGTACAGAGTATCTTGAATATCAAGGAGAAATATTTGTACCTAATTTTGTAACACAATAGGAGACTCGTGTTGCTTTATTGACACAAGATACTATTCAAGAAGTAGAGGAAACAATAGAAAAGTCTCTAGAAGTCACACTGATAGAAGAAATTCCTGAATAAATACCCCAACAACAATATTTACATCCTAACTGGGGGCACTTGGTCAAAATTTCACATGTTCTATATTTACCTCACTTTGATATACACATGGCTAATATGGTACATCAGGTAACTATTGCTGAGTTTCTAAGTAGATCAGATGATGAAATAATAGACTCACATGATTATGAGTGGGATAACGTGTCTAATGATACTATGGACATAGAAGTAGATTTGATATATAAATTTGAAACTCTATTGGAAAGAAAAGAGAGTTATAATACTTCCCCTAACATTATTGTTGTTCTAGAATCAGATGAGATACCATTACCTAGGATTTTTTATGAGGAAAATGGTGTCTTACTAGTTCTAGAGGACATTCTAAGAATACAAGCAATGAGTTCCATTTTGCTAAGAGAAGAAGAAGAAATCTCAACTGATGAGTCACTAGAGTTAGGTCCGCATATTACTAACAATGACCCTATTAATGATGATTTAACTCTTGATGATCTAAATACTGTAGACGTTGACTTAACAGAACATGTCTTGTCATTTAATAGTTTTGACGCTAACATGATGTTGTCTTTACCAAACTCCAATTCATTATCCTTGATAAATCCTGACATAATTGATTGGACAAATTTAGATCCTACTCCTATCTTGAACTTCCCAAATGACTACACTTTGGCCTATTATCTAAATGCTTGTGAACCTTATCCTTCTTCCATATATGCAAGGAGCATGAACATGTCAGAGGAGCATATCAATTTTCTTAGTCACAGATTGAAAAAAAAAAAAGAAGAAAAGAAATGATGGTGAAAACCATGTTGTGGTAGTGTCAGATTCTAAAAAAGTAAAAAATAAAAGACGTATCTAATGGTGAAAACCTCTCAGAGGTACCAAAAGATGATATTTTTGATATCCTCTCTGAGCACTTTCTAGAAATATCTTCAATTTTGATAAAACCAACACAACCGATTAACTTGGGAATAGCTAAAGTTCCTCAGCTTGTTCACTTGGAATATTCCTTATCAGAAGAGGAGAAGATACAATTCACTAAGTTCCTAAAAGAGAAAAAGATCAAATTTGCATGGTCTTACATAGATATTCCTAGAGTCGATCCTGAATTAATAATGCATAATTTATCTATAGCTCCTAGGATCAAACCCATGAAATAGAAATTAAGAAAGATGCATCCTCATGTTGCATTACTAGTGAAAGTAGAGCTAGAAAAATTACATAAAGCTAGATTCATAAGAGTCATCACTTACGCAGGATGGATTTCTAATGTGGTACTAGTATCTAAAACAAATAAATCTATTAGGATTCACACGGGCTTTAGAGACTTAAAAAAATCATGTCCTAAAGATAAATTTCCACTTCCGAACATTGATATGATCATAGATCTAACAGTAGGCTATCAAATGTACTCAATAATGGATGGTTTCTAAGGCTACAACCAAATTAAGATTGCTCCTGAAGACCAAGAGAAGACAACATTCCCATGCACATGGGGAACTTTTTGTTGGAACATTATGTCATTTGGATTAAAAAATGTTGGTGCTACATACCAAAGAGCTATGACAACCATATTCCATGATATGATACATAAAAACATGGAGGAATACATGGATGATACTTTAGCTAAGTCAAAAATAATTACTCGCATTGAAGACTTGTGAAAGATATTAGATCGCATGGAACAATTTCAACTCAGGCTTAATCCAAAGAAATGTGCCTTTGGAGTTCAATCAGGGAAGTTACTAGGATTTATTGTATCAAAAAAAGGAATTGAGGTGGACCCTGCAAAAGCTAAAGCTATACTAGAAATGTCACCTCCACGCAACATTAGTCAAATGAGGACGCTACAAGGAAGACTCCAGTCAATCAGGAGATTTATGTCACAACTTGTAGACAAAGCACAACCATTTACTAAACTGCTACATAAGGGTGTTACCTTCAAATAGGATGAACATTGTGAAAATAAATTTAAAGAATTAAAGGAGTACTTGGCTACTCCTCCTGTTCTCATGGCACCCATTCATGGAAAGCCATTACTCCAATATATCTCAGCTATGGCTACATCGTTGGGAGTATTGCTAGCTCAAGAAGATGAAACTAAAAAGGAAAGAGCAATCTACTATATCAGCAGAACACTAGGGTCTTATGAACTCAATTACAATATATTTGAAAAAGCTTGCTTAGCAGTTGTCTTTGCATCACAAAAATTGAGACATTATATGCTGTCACATACAGTAAAGCTTATTGCCAAAATAGATCCTCTCAAATACCTCTTAAGCAAGACAACATTAATAGGAAGGCTAGCAAAGTGGGTCCTCATTCTAAGCAAATTTGATATTGAGTATGTGGATAGAAGGGCTATGAAAGGACAAGTCCTCGCAGATCAATTAGCTCATTCACCCTTGCAAGATGACGCACCTTTGATAATTTAATTTCCTGATGAAAGTACTATGCATTTAACTAAATATCTATGGAAAATATACTTTGATGGTTCTTTCACTCAACAAGGCTCTGGAGCAAGAGTTCTCTTTATCACTCCTCAAGGCTACCCAAAGAATACAAATTGATATTTCCATGCACCAATAACATTTATGAATATGAAGCATTAGTGAATCGTCTTAAATTGGCTATGGAATGGAAGATCATAGAGTTACATGTGTATGGTGACTCTCAGCTTATTATTAACCAAGTAAATGGACACTATCAGACTAAATATGAGAAGCTGATGCCTTATAAACAACTGCTTGAAGACCTAAACAAGTAATTTGTCTTCATCACATTCTATCAAATCCCAAGGATAGAAAAAAATTTGCAGATGCTATGGCTACATTGGCATCCATATTACAACTAGAAGAACATCAGTTCTTCTATGACTTCTTGGTGGAATAATTGTCCTATCAAGATTTTGATACCCCTGAGTACCAATTAATTTGTGCTTTGAATGCCCAAGACCAATTATTGTATGCCAAACTCATTACCTATCTAACTGAACAAACTCTACCCAATGGCCTATCAAGGAATAAAAAATGAGCCTTAATTAGGGAAACATCACATTATGTGCTCATTACTAATAACTTATATAGACCAGGTCTCGACGGTACACTTCTTAGGTGTTTAGAACAAGAAGATTTGGATCGTGCATTAAAAGAAGTCCATGAAGGTGTATGTGGATCCCACTCAAATGGCTTTTTGTTTGCTAAAAAACTGCTAAGAGTTGGCTATTACTAGCCCACGATAGAAAAAAGATGTTCTATTTTTAGAAACATGTCACAAATTCCAAACACATGGAAATCTCATCCATGCTCCTGCTAGATAGCTCATACCATTTATAGCACATTGGCCATTTCAGCAATGGGCCTTTGATTTGGTTGGACAAACATATCCTAATTCTTCAATTGGACACAAATACATCATTACGACTAGTGAATATTTCACTAAGTGGGTTGAAGTCATGCCACTGATCAAAGCCACTGGCAAATAGGTAGGTATATTTATCTTGAACTACATTATTTTTAGGTATGGGATACCCTCTTCAATTGTAATATACAATGGGGGTCAATTTAAAAACCAAGACATCGAAGACCTTTGCACATAGTTTCACATTACTTAGTATTGTTCTTCAATCTATTATCCTCAAGGTAATGGACAAGTTGAAGCATCTAACAAGAACATTCTTAAAATCTTACACAGAACTGTGAGTAAGTCTGGCAGAGACTAGCATTTGCAACTATATCCGGTACTTTGGGCCTACAGAATAAGCATTAGAACACCAAATGGAGCCACGCTATTTTATCTAGTCTATGGTGCAGAGGTAGTATTACCTATTGAGGTAGAAATTTCATCTTTACGGGTATCTCTACAAGATCTTGTTACTGATTAATGATACCACATTGATCGGGTGTCACTTAGCATCATTTGAAACACATTTATTTATCTATAATTAATCAAAGAGCATAAATAATGTCATCACATAATCTAATCTAACTAATCAAGAGATCAAGATCATAATCACATGTGCATCAATCTAAACATCAATCAAAGCAACATAACACATGAACATATCAAGATCAGGAACAACTATCTCAGATATTTCAGATATGGAATAGATAAAAAATGTGGAACTCTCTACAATAGAGTATTAGAGTATCAGTGTGGAATATATATACATGTATAAAAGTCAAACACAATAAATGATCTCAGAAGGATCACAATATACAATATGTCTCAAAATATGACAAAATGCAGAATCAAGTCTGACTGCCACCCTCTCCCTAGTCTGGAGGAGGAGGAGGTGGTACAAAAGGAGATGGTGGAGGCATGGCCCCCTCAGAATATTGTACAATGCATAAATAGGAAGGTTCTCTCTAGCCCTCTGGAAATCCAACATGATATAAACCGAAATAATAAGCTACTCTCTATCCCTAGTGTGTAGAAACTGGAGCTTGAGTATCTTGCTCTGCTTTGAGCATGTCACCTTGTCTATCCATCTCTGCTCTCAAGCACTCAAGTTGTACATCTCTATATGCAAGTTAGGCCTCCAATGTTGTGATCCTAGCTTTGAGCTACTCATGCTCAAACTCACACTATGACAAAGCATCACCATCTCTATCAGAGCCTCTGTTTGTGTCTTGTCTTGAAGGCCTATCCTATGGCCTATCCTATTGTCATTTTCACTGTCTCTACTGCTCTCTAGTCGGTATTGGACCTGGATCTCTTTGGGGAGAAACAAATCTGAGATGAGTCCATCTTCCACTAGCACCCTCTCCACCTCCCACTACACCCCCACTCCTATCATCTCTGCCATCATCACCATCATCTAGACCCTTTCCTCTATTCAGAGGAGGGTGCCTCCCACCATCTTGCCTCCCACCATCCCTCCCTCCATCTTGAATGTCCCTCTATGCTCCCACTATGTTGCTAATAGGTCGATCATCAGCAGGATCATAATCTAAAGGGTCCTTAATCTGAGGAACTGCCTCATTAGGTGTTGTAAACCATGGAAATGGATGTTGGAGTATCTAAGCAAGATATCCATCTAAACATCATGCATCTGCAACATCTGCAAGAATGTCCCAACCAACTACAACCATATTTCTGATAGCATGTTGTGCAGTCTCATATACCAAATGAGTACCCCATAATGGCTCCTCATCATGAATCTGGGCATACGGTGATAAGTCCTGGCACCTTCCCTACACGCGGTTGTACTGTCTCAATAATCGGGTCATCAAGAATTGATCTACTATGTACCTGGTGCATTTGATCAAATACATGGTCTGGAAGAAATAAGGCATTTGTCACCTATCTAGAACCCACTCCTCATAGTCAAGGTATGGTTGCCACACAACTACTATCATATCATCAAATAGTCAGTGCCAATACTCTACCTTGCCCAGATGGGGCTACTGAATCCATCTTGAATACATGTATACATACGGCTATTGATCTAAGCATTGCCTCTCAACTATCAGTCGTGTAACATGGATATGCTCCCAGGCCCAGATTTGTAAATCAGGGATACCAACAGTCATGATGTGTGAATATAGGTACACAATCTCATGTAACTCTCTATAAATGTGGGACAATATACAACTACCCCATGCAAATCTATGTGACGATACGACCATCTACTGCAACATGTCTACCCAGCCAACCATAAATCTATGTTGTCCTCGGTTAGGCATCAGAATGCCTCCAATCAATTTGGCCAAATACATAGGAAGATGTTTGTAATGATCACACATGTAGTTCCAAGTAAGGTATCGGTGAGCTATAGAATCATCTCCAAAGAACGACTAAGTCGTGGCAATAGTTGTAACCAAAGTCAACTCAAACTGCACCTCTTGACCCATAACATGAACTCGCAGAATGCGCCACACATCATCGGGTGTGATGGTCATCTCACTAGTCGAGAGATGGAAGGTGTTGTGCTCAGAATGTCATCTCTTGGCAAGAGTAGTCAACAACCCCTGATTTACCCTGATATCGGGTAAATCTCTCAATGAAAGTAAACCTACTCGAGCGACTAGCTCTACCTCGTCACCGATCAAAGATCTAGACAGAGCAAGGACACGACCAGGGTACAGACCTCAAAAAGACATAACATCAAAATTAACCTATTACAAAGATAGAAATTACAATTTCACATCAGTACTCTACCTAAGGCAACTACACATAAAAGTAATCAGCTAAGTGTTTCTGATCATGAGAGAGAAAAATAGTCAAAATTGGAAGAAAACTGACTCAAAAACCCAAAATGACTATGTTCCTATGGGGTACAATTCCTTTTACAGGATGTGATATGTGATTTCCACGATGTGATGGGGCATCCGGGAAGCGATCCTATTTTAACAGGATGCGATGTTGGATGCAGCGTGCGAGCCTATTTTAACAGGACGCGATGAAATTCAAATTCCTATCTAGACATACTACATGCAATGAAAAATAAAAAAATGGGAAACGATCCTAAAAATATAGGATACGAGGAAGGATTTTCAAGAAAAATGAGATGTGATGCAAGATTAACTAGACGCGATCCCAAATACTAGAAATGATGCAGAATTAAACTTGCTATAACTACTACCAAAATGCATAAAAATGGAAACAAAAAATATAACAAAGTAGGTTTTTAGGTACTTATCAATGGTGCGTAGTCAGTTGGACGCTGATGTCATCGGGAAAGCTTGAATCGATGCTTCTCCATGCGGAACACCATCTTCTCTGCAGAGCTCTCAAAATTAACAAGGATAAAAGTGAAAAGGAATGGGTAAAAAGTGAATTTTGGGGTATATATTTTGCTTTTTGAGCTATTTGGGAGCTCCAAATCTCCTCCCAGACAACTGAAACTCAATTTTGTTCTCTTTCTGATCAACCGGGAAAAAAATAGAATGTGCAGACGATGTTTTACACAACATAGTATAATTTTTATGACAATAACTAAAAATATAGAATTGCTCCATATGTTACGAAAAGGATTTGCAGGCTTTACCCAATCAGTTTTCCAGGTTCTATAGCTTCAAATTGCACATTACTCATCAAAATCTTGGTCTGACATCATTTTTTTAGACTCAAAGCTCACATTTTAACATGATTAACTTGTTAAAATTGTGTTTTCTCTTAACACACCTTCGTTTCTCCACTTCTAGTTTATTCTTTCTCAATTCAATCAATCAATTCAAGTGATATATCATTCTAAAGAGGGATTTATTATTTTTCCTTCAATTTCATTCTCAAGGGGGCATGATCACACTTAAATCAATCAAATTCTTGCTCAAAACAACATTAAAAATGACTTCATCATCAAAAGACTAAAGGCATGACAGTTCCTTGACTAAGTCGGGACTGTTGAATTGAAGGCTTCGGTTCTCACAAGTTGGATATCTTATGTCTACTTTTTCTCAAATTCTTATGAATCTCCTGGTAGCTTTATACTGACCTTCGTTTGATCAAGTTCAGAGTCAGTATTATCAATTTTCAGGCGAGAACCAAGATCAGAATTGGTATTTTTAAGATCTTTGCTTATTTACCTTTGTTTGATCAAGTTCAAAGTCAATTCTATTAGTCTTAGTTCAATCAAGTGTGGGACTGATCTCATCAGACATTTCATTTGATCCAATGTAAAATTCTCAAACTTTCCTGGGGTCAACATCAAAACTTTCTTTGAATTGATGCGCTACTCGCACATCAATTCAAAGAGGGGAAAATGTAACAACCCTAATTTGGTCTTCTCTAACCATAGACCTTTTTTTCCCTAAGTGTGATCATACCCCTAATTATGTCAAGACAATTCTTCAATTTATTGGCATAATTCATTTAAATCAAATTTAATCTCCTAATTGATTTAATCACTAAATTAATTTAATTGTCTTAGCCAATTAATTCAATTCAATTCAATCAAAAACAAATCAACTACATGGCCAAAGTAATTAATTAAAAGGAATTAAATAAATCCTAAATACAACTCCATTTGCAAAAAGGGAAAGTCAAGTCCCTAATCAATGGGAGTTAAATCACTTGGATCACCTCACATGGATCACCAAAGATTCAATCTCCACATCTCTTCCACTATCAATCCTAACCTCTCATTCACGAAATTATTCTATAAATAGAATGAATTTTAAGCTCAGTGGACCCCTAATTCTTAATTGTTGAAAGAAAACTTATACTGCAAATATTCTTAGAAATCTTAAATGCATTTTAGCTCATTCTCTCATAGCATTGTTATAATCTTTCATTTAGGATCTTTAAAATGAATATTTCTTGAGCATTTATATTAAAAGCATTCAAATCTTCCATTCTAAGTTGTATATGTCCCTGATTAATGCATAATTTGGGGGCAATTATAGAATTCTTCACACTCTTCTTAGATAGGAAGCAATAGGTCAATTTTAGTGATTGATATGCTTGCTAACTCTTATTTTTCACTAGTATAATCACTTATTGAAGTATTGTGTTGTAGACAATAGGTACAAAAAATAAAACACATAGTACTATGCAAACATCCCAGTGACCCATACTCTTGGTTTGAGACCAATTGAGTTTACCATGTTTCTTTATGGATTTTTCATGACTTTGAGTCTCCCCTTTCTTTATGCCTTCTTTCAATGTTGGTTTGTGCCTCTTTTTTGCAATGAGATGAGCCTAGTCTATGTATGAGTAGTGGAGTGGAGTGGCTCTCCAACGCAGGCTAGGACACAAATGGATCCAAGGGTATCCCTTGGTAGATTTCTTAATAAGTGATAACTAAATAATGAATGGATTTAAAACATAATTACTAATGCTAAAAATGGGATTTATTGTGACTACCTTGCCTTCATTTGATGACGTAGATATGGCATGTCTTTTCCTTTCCATCATTTGAGGACATTGATATGGCATAGTATCTTGCCATCTGTGGATGTTGATATGGTATAGATTCATCTTGCTACCTACGAATACACTACCTGATGTGGATCTACCTGAGATTTTTGTATGAGTTTACTCACTCATAATAACACTAACAACATCATCAAAATTTAGGGTATTTGAACTAAAAATAGAGTTACCAACAACCATTACCAAGTCATTCCAGCTAATAGGAAAATAACACAAAGTCAAAAGAGCCCTAATTTATTCATCAAAATTAACATAAAAAGAAGATAATTGACTGGTCATTGAATAAAACTCATAGACATTTTTGTCGGTTGCTTGGATTTTCCTCCCAATGGATGGCATAAATCCTTCTGATATAGATTGTCCCCCATCTGCATTTTTTATAACTAAAAGTTCTTCCCATTAAAATTCTCAACCTTCAACTTACCCTCATCTTCCATTACTCCCACTCAACCGTGAGACCTTCCTAAAGAGGATAACTAAAAACAACACACTCTGATACCACTTGTTAGGATTAGAAGACATAAATCTAACAGTTACATGTAAATATATCCAACAATACAAAGGAATGAAGAACACATAAGTAGAACAAGAAGACACAAATTTAACATGGTTCACCCAATCCTAGGCTACATCCACCAAAAAGAGAGTCTAATATTATTATCTATTAATTTCAATCAATTACAACCAGCGATCTGTTATGGCTCAATACCGTTGCAAATACTATAGTAATTCTTCACTCTAACTAGGCATAACCCTATCATTATTTTTTCTATAGAAAACCATAACCCTAAAACTTTCTTGATTGGTAAACCTAGGGAAATGTTTGACAAGTCAACCTATGGAAATGGTTGATCATTCAACCCAAAAAATGCTTGACAAGTTAAACAAAAAATTACCCCGCAAATTGTAGAAAAGTGTATAATACTTTCTTATTCAGTCACCACAAATGAACACCTTTAGATCTGATACCACTATGATGCAGAGGATTAGTTGGTGGATGCAACTCAAAATCATTTCAAAATGGACAGGTAGTTTGGTTTACAAGTGGAACATATGACCAAATCTCCAAGGAAATAGGAGGATACACCAACAAGGTTACCTGAGCCAAATTAAAGAAAAATTGCACCATGCCATGTTCATTGATCTTTAGCTGGTTTAAAATTTTGATGACAATAGAAACCCATTCCAACCACTGGTACCAACTTTGAACAACCCCAAGGTCACTTCCTTCTTTGAGTGTCCCTAGACCTACTAGCTCTATCCAGGTGATTTTTGGACTATAAATTTGAAACCAATGACAAAAAGGAAAAATTGAGACCTATTTCATATACACATTAGGGGATTATATTTCATATCACAAAACCAACCTATGTTACTTTGGAACAAAATTCCAAAATAATTGGTTGTCCTTTATTCTGGGGCACAATTAGGCCATTTTATCAAAGAAACTACCCTCCAAATTTGTCAACCAACACAACCAATAGCCAATACACATGGGGTTCAACTCCAAACTAATGAATGAATATGTTTCAAGTTCCTAAACCTCTCAAAATTACTTAGCACCACCATTTGGCATTCATAGTCATAGAAAATAGTTTATCACGTAGCATAATGCCAAGCTAGGGCATCAAATTACTCATCCCATACACCACCTTCTCATCTGAAATAAATTGAATCTTAAAAGGGTCTATAAGTAATACTATTCCACCAAGGATCATATTTTTCCCATGGTGGAATGGAGATTTATTGGCATTTTAGTAGAAAAACCCTAGTTAGTTTGTGAGGGTTTTAGACCAATGAATAGAAAAAGAGAGATTTATCCCCAAATACTAGATGAAAATACTTCAAAACACCACCAAAATTCTCCCAACTCCTTCCTCTATCATTCCATGTGACTTTGGTTTTTGTATAGGGAATGAGAAATCCATACCAAACTAAAAATCAGAGTTATTATGTGCAAAATCAATAAATTAGTATAAATTTCTTATTGACCTTCTTGAAAAAAATTGTATATAAATTGGCCATGGGGCTGATTTGAATATGTTGAGAGGACACATTATGTATATCATACTGTGTACCATTTGATATAAACATATATTGAATTTTTTATTGTTACATTTTTATATCCTAATGTGTACTATTTGATTATAAATACATATAGAATTTTATATCATTACATATATGGATTTTGTATCATACCATTCACGATGTACTAAAATGCAAAAAATGTTAATTATGATGTAATAAAGTGCAAAAAATGTTAATTATGAATCATACCCTGGACTATATATGGCTATCATTTGTTATAAAATTAATAGATATAGTTGCAATCCCATGTTCATCAATCCCAAGTTTTCTATATCGTGCTCTATATATTGAATAGATGTAGCTGCAATCCAATGTTCATAGATTGTAAATTCTATATACAAGGTGTTTGAGTGATCAATATTTTAAACCATTCGTGATTTCCTCAAACCATCTATTTTATTAGCTCTGTTTGGCTGGGTAAACCCCAAGAACAACCTTGTTTCTCCCAGGCAGTCACTCGAACGTTGGGAACCATGCCATAACAAAGTGTCCCTAAGGTGCACTAAGCACCATTCGGTAGATATATTTTGATGCCCATATCTCAGATCTCGTGCAAGGTATCAGAAAACCCTCAGGTGCTACGAGACCATGCTATGAAGGTCTAATATATCCTATCTTGGTTGTGGGAGATTCAACTTTGTTTTAATTTGGAAATAAAATCTCAATTTATGTCAAAACTTGCAATGTAGCTCAGTTGAAACAAGCAACACTATGTATATTTCAAACCATTCATTGTGGCCTCAAACTGTCTGTGCCATTAGCTCTGGTTGGTTGGGTAAACCCCAGGAACAATCTTGTTTCGCCCACACAGTTGCTCAAATTATGTTGGGAATCATGCCAAACCAAAGTATCCCTAAGGTGCACCAAGCACCATTTGGAAATGATCTTTCAAGGCCCATATCTCAATGCTCATGCAAGGTATCAAAAAAAAATTAGGTTCTACGAGACCCTGCTACAAAGGTCTACAATAATCTATCTCAGTTTTGGGAGATTCAACTTGATTTTAATTTGGAAATGCAATCTCAGTTTATGTTAAAACTTGCAATGTGGCTCAGTTGAAACGAGAAACATTGCATATCTTTCAAACTTTTCATCATGGTCTCAAACCATCGGTGCCATTATCTCTAATTATCCAAGTAAACCCCAATAACAACCGTGTTTCACCCATGTAGTCACTTAAACAATTGGAACCACGCCAAACCAAAGTGTCCCTAAGGTGCACTAAGCACCATTGGGCAAAGATCTTATGAAGCACATATCTCATAGCTCATGCAAGGTATCATAAAAATTTTAGGTGCTACATGATCATTCTACAAAGTCCTACAATAACCTATCTTAGCTTTGGGAGATTCAACTTCATTTTAATTTGGCAATGCAATCTCAGTTTATATCAAAACTTGTAGCATGGATCACTTGAAATGAGAAACACTACGTATCTTTGAAACTATTTTTTGTGGGCTCAAACCGTCTATTCCATTATCTCTAGTTGGCCAGTTAAACCCCAGGAACAACATTTTTTCTCCCACGTAGTCACTCAAAGGTTGGGAACCACGTGGGATAGAAGTGTCCCTAAGGTGCACTAAACACCATTGCATAGTGATATTCTAAGGGCCATATCTCGGAGCTCATGTGAGGTATCAAAAAACTGTTAGGTACTACGAGACTTTTCTACAAAGCCCTACAATAACCTATCTCAGTTTTGGGAGATTCAACTTATTTTTAATTTGGAAATGCAATCTTAGTTTATGTCAAAACTTGTAGTGTGGCTCTATTCAAATGAACAACACTACATATCTTTCAAACTATTCATCTTGGCCTCGAACCATCTACACCATTAGCTCTGGTTAGCTGGGTAAACCCTAGGAACAACCTTGTTTTCCCATGTAGTTGTTTGAACATTGGGAACCATGCCAGATCGTATTGTTCCTAAGGTGCACTAACCACCATTGGGTGGAAAGATGTACATTAGTGTTCTCTTTAATTTTGTATTTGTTTCAGATCTCCATGAATATTTTGGCTTGTGTTAGGGAAGACATAAAAAATGTGTTTTTTTTCTTGTTTCAGTCCATGATTTACAATGAATTGGAGTTGTGGAAAGGGTATGAATGCCAAGTAGTAGCCTTGGAAGGGTGGTGAAGATGTAGTGGGGTGTGTGGGATAAAAATATAAATGTTCCAACTCATGGTGTAGGAGAACAATATAAATGTTCCAACTATCCTATCTTTTCTTATTTTTCATTGTAAACAATGTTAAGGCAACAGGGTCTTATGTTGTTTCCTAGGGTGGATGGGCGGGTTAAGATTTTTGTTTTGACTATGGAAGAGCGAGTCATTGATGTTCCTTTTAGTACCCTTCGGTTGGTGTGTTCATGATTGGCATTGGGATTTGTATCTACAAGTAACTAGGAGTCCTAATTGGGTAACGGCTCGTAGAAGTAAGGTTTTGTGAGTTGGTGTGCTTCAAGGTTTGGAAGACCTCAAGATAGACCTAGGCAAGATGATTACGCCTAAGGTGATGCGTATCATTAGTTTTAAGGGATTTGGGAGTAGGAGTGATTATTTGGGGTATTGATGCAACTTAAGGGGCTAATAGCATAGTGAGGTCTTGGGGGTTTGTTACCTATTGAACATGTGAGTTTGGAGGAAGATCTCCCTAATAGGTTTAGATTGGTGGATGCTCAACAAGATCAAGCCTCCATAAAATAAATGTATTTGAAATAGTGAAAAAATAAAACTTTGGACTATGACTATGACAAAAAACTTTGGATAGTTAGGTCCTAATGACATACAACCAATGAAAATTAGGTTCTATCTCTATTGTCTTTGGATTCCAAGGATCCTAACCTAGCATCAACACACACCATATGCAAGTAAGAGAGAACTACAAAAAAAATGAAGAACTGTACTAATATGCTCCCACTATCATTTTGATTGTGTAAGTAGTGGTTATGATTTCGGAAGTGATCCACACGCAGGACTGACTTTTCAACTTCCTTTTTCAAGATTTTTCCCTCTTTTTCAACTTTTTACAAAAAAATTGCTTGACAACTTTTCCTACATTTTAGCAACTTTTACATATTGATTCCTAAAGGGTTACAAATTGGAGGAATAATAACAAAGTCATCAAAAGTGACCTTAGAAACCATTATTAAGCTAAATCTAATCATAATAAATAAAAAAATCCATAATTACCTATTTGAGGCCCATCATGACATACACATATTGAGCAATTTTGTTCACATTTCAATTGCAAATAACTAAGTTTTTATGTACAAAGATATGTAGATAATGAACAAATTAGACCGAATATCAACTTTCATATATATCAAAATGAACAATAATCATGTACATATACAAAAATAGCATAGATGCCAAGTCAATAATAGATTTACAAAAATGTGGCATGTCATGTCAAGCTTGACATATACAATACAAATGTCAAATATATACATAAATTGGTCCTTCAATAACCACAAATAGAACTATATGTCTCTATAGATATCTATGACTGTGGTGGATCATCACAATTGAGCCTCTTTGAAGCAGTATGTGGCTCTGTAGGTGGCTGTACAAGGACAATTGAAATATTTTTTATTAAGGAAAATAGGTTTTGATGGGTTCCTAGAACCCTACAGAGCTAAATAAAAACCATATACATAGAAACGATTAGCAACAACATTAATGGAACAGGCAAACCAACATCCAAACAAAATAGTCCCAAAGATAACCTAAAGCCAGGGACAAAACCAAACAGACCAAGCAAAAACGCCAGGAACACAATTCAGGCAATTTCTCCGAGAATCTCAGCAGGCAATAAGGACAATTGAAATGTTGAATCATATATATTTTATTAATAAAACATCAAAATAACTAAATACTGGACTATAAATTATTTGCAGTTGAAATTTTGATTACCTCATCTCTTTCTTCTACACTTGGAAAAGGATGAGGATCCGAGGGAAGTCTTAAAGGGGCTATAAAATCTAAAACAACATTAATATAGTTTAATAACATATATGTCAAAAAACACTAAATAACTAAAAATGCATGGACTAAAAACAAATACATACCAAAGCCTCAGATGGATTTCCTTTGCATGTAGGAGGAAAATTCAATGATGATTCAGTTACGATCATTCCCTATATGGTAAGTGACAAAAGATATTATTGTCATACATGAAGGAAGTAGGGTAGTTTAAACTCCGTTGTGCAGCTAGTAAAAAGGAGTTAACAAGAGAGTTTGAACTCCATTGTGCACCTAGTAAAAAGGAGTTAAGAAGGCAAGCATACCTCTTCCCTCTATTGTGTTGGCACCCATCTTTGACAAGTGGGACTTCCAACAAAAGGGAAAGGTAGAGCATCAGTGAGAATTCTTGAAGGGGGTTGTAATAGGTGAAAGATAATTAATACAAGTTAATAAACCAAAGTTGCTGAAACACTCTGAAAACTAAAAATGAGTGTACTTATATCTAACATATATCTTTAACATATGTAGAAATAATGCACACCAGAGCCTCAGATAGTTCTCCTATACTCTTAGGAGGAATCGTTGAATCGGAGGCAACTATTACCATTTCTTGTGTGAAATATGATAACATATGTTATAGCTTCGTAGAAGGATTTAGAGATTTATAACATACAAGAATGCAATCCAAAGTGAATATGAAGATGTTACATCTTCCCTATCTAGAACCTCATTGATATCGAGTGCATTCATTAATTCCATAAAGCCCATTTATTTATGTATATAGAACAAATAAATTAGGTGCATTTATCAATATCTACATATACATGTTTAATCATAATACATTTCAATAAATGAATTTAAATTATACTAAATTACACTCAGTTGTTTGGGTGTCGGACAAGATTTATTTTTCTTCCTCAGAATGCTGGAGGATGGCTTTCTCACATGAGATGTCCTCGAGGTAGGTGGGCTAGACTAACATAAACAAAATTAACATAAGGGAAAAGAACATGTATAATATTAAATCCAAGTAAAATATATCTAAATCTAAATGGTACCGCAAAGCTATCTAGGCCAAAGTCAATGGCGTCAAGCATGATATCATCAAGTTGGCACATCTCAAGCCCTGATAAGCCCTATAAAACACCAAGTAATGATACATATATATTAAAAATATATATTTTGAAACCAACGTATTATTATATTTTTGAAAATTTACAAATCTTTACCTAGGGTGGTGAAACTAATTGTGACCTTGGAGTCGAATGAAAAGTATGTGGTCTATTCCTACCACCTACTACTCCTTGCAATGCATATTATTGATGTGTCACTTTAAATTGTCCTAAAAAAAATATTATTTACTTTTATAATATTTAGGTGATTAATTGATAACATGTTAAATAAATGTAAATAAACACACCTGTATTTGATTGTGACATAACAAGATACTCAGTAGGTCATCGGTGAGAGTCATATCCTATGGCATCTACTCTCACAAAATGTACACGAATGGGATGTTGAACCATCCACAATCACGTTAGTGTCTACACCAGAACATACACTCTGGTAGGTGACACACATATGCTCAATGGGTTGGCCCATGCCAAATGATGCATCTGCTGATGATTAAGGTGCCACAAGTGTTGGTTTATCATCTGCTCCAATTAAGTGTGTGTCATGCTCAAGAATGACATCACTCATTGATGCAGCTGCCTGAAAAGTCTGTAACAACATAGAATACTTCAGGGATATTGGAATAGTGACATGAACCATGGGTTTAGGAGCTACACACCTCCTATTTTTTGGGTCTACCACTCTACAGGCTCGAGCTATATCCTATGCAGAGCCTCTCCCTCTACCCTACAACTATCGGATGTCAAAGTAATTTGGCTTCAAGCTGAGAATAAACTCACAATAAATATTTCTCATAAAATACAGTGGCACCTCCCAATTATTACAAGGTGGTTAGTCAAAGACCATATACCACGTATCCCAAAAAATTTCTTTCATCCTAGCATGAACACACTAATTTATAGGAAACCGACTCGTAGTAGTAAGTAGGATGTTACTAGTGTTAGGACCAGTGAAAAGAGCACATATTTCATCTTTAAGTATGCCCTTTCTTTTCACCTCATCATATGAAAACCCATCTGCATAAAATGCACGACATATATCCCTCCATGAACCTTATTTTTTGAGCTCTCTAGATACCTCATTCGCGTTATTGGCCATTATTACTAGGGGTTTCACGAGGAATGAGCAGTTCTCCTCATTAGAAGACCTCAACCTATTCACTAATATAGAAATTTGGGCAGTGTTTTGTGTCAGGTGATTGATAAGATCATCTTCTATGGCCTGTACATGATCTACTGGAGGACACGTAGGGTTTAAGTGTGGTGATGGTTGTTTAGGAGCATCATTTTAAGGATTTTGCATAGGTGGAGCAGTGCCTTGAGGGTTTTCTTGTTGCTCATGTTCATTATTTTCAGGGTTTGCTTCAGTTGGTTGTTCACGAAGAGGTCTTTGTTGTTTCTTTCATTTTTGGGCATTGTTTGTAGAATCTGATATCAAATTAATAAAAAATACTTAAATCAATTAAAAAACCCTACTTCAATTAAAATGCAAACAAAAAAATCAAAATAATGAAGTCTTACCTGTTTGACAGGGTGACATTGTTGGAAATTTCTCTAAACACAGATAAAGTACAATTGCAAGCAAAAAACATACAGGTTATTAAGTTTTTTGCTTCCTCCAAGTCATTGTTTCAATATTTTTGGCGTTGAAAATGGCCCAAATCCACGACCATTGAAAATACGTAATGTTTCTCATAACTCGTATAGGCAATGAGAAAGTTTTTGTTCCTCAAAACCCGCACGGGTTATGAGAAACTATTTATTCCTCAAAAATTGCACGGGTTTTGAAAAAAAAATCTTTTTTTTTTAATGTTTTCTATTAGGCTTGGTGTTACCAAGCCAAGGACGTTTTTGAATTTAAGGAACCCGATTGGGTTATGAAAATTTTAATTTTTTTTTGCATGTGGCGACTTTTCATACCAACAACTTGGTGCACTTACCCGTATAAAAGGCCTTATGATCAAGCAAGCACTTTAGACTAGATTATTCAACATATTGAGTAGAAAGTGACAACAACTTGCATTAAAATATGATTTCATTATTGATTTTACTACGTTTGTCATGTTATTGTATTAATACTTGGATGACCTATCTAAAGAGCATTGCATCACTAACATTATCATTCCTATGCTATATAATCATTTTTTTTTAGCATTTTAAATATGGTTTAGAACCATTCATCCTGAAGATAATCTCTCTTTTTATCAATCATATCTATTGTTGAAGTGAAATACCAACATGAGGTTTGACTTAGGCAAGCCCCCTATACTGGACAACCATTTTCACCATTTTTATGTCTACAAATTTAAACGTAATAACAAAGGATTTTATAGATGTGCAAAACAAGTTAAGATTCTATTGACTTTATTTATATTATTTTAATTTTAATTTTTTCAATTGGCTAGATATAATCTTAGTTTGATCAACTTAACAAACATATATTTTTAATAATAATGAAAATAACTATTTTTTAACTAGTCGTTATAGTGAACATTATGCATTTAGAGATCCTAAATGATGCATTGAATTTCAACCATTTTTATATTGCTTTGGTATGCAACTTAACTGCTTATAGCTATGGTTTTGGCTTCTAGGTAGTAACAATGCACACTACAACATCTATATGTGCAAAAGGGTTAAAAGTGGTGATTTCAAAGTGTCACGTGATACCTACTTAAAGATGATGCAATAGCTTAGAATACACCCACCTTGAAAATTATCAATAATTATATACGAATGTCCCAATACTCGTTCAAAAATTGTCATTCCTTATGCACAAATATCCTAGTTATTCCTCCAAAAATCTAACTATTAGGAGTACAAGTGGGTGGCTATTCAAACATGATATATTTATTAATAGATTTTTAGTTATATATATTTTGGTTTCTTTAATGTTAGTGATTGGCCAATCACATAAGCAAGGAGTGGACATTAATTAGATCATGGGTGGTAATTGGTGCTCTTCCCCTAAACTACATAAGAAATTAAAAAATAAATAAATAATAGTATACCAAAAGGCCAACACAACTGATCGTGCATCCATTACAAACAAACAAAAAAAAAAAATCTATTTTTACAAACAACCCATAAAAGTACAAAATAAAAAATAAAAAATATTTTGCTAAGCAACCCATTAAAAACTAGAAAGAAAAAGTCATTATCTCAAACAACTCTTGTCCTTTCCACCAGCACCACCACCAGCACCAACAACAACAACAACAACAACAACAATAACAACAACAATTGTGTGCAATAAAAGTTTGTGGGTTTTATTTTAAAAGAAACTCAGGCATACTCTTGAACTTATAATAATGAAAATAACTAATTTTTTTACTAGTAGTCATTAGAGCTAATATTGTGCATGCACAGATCCTAAATGATGAATTTTAACCTTTTTATTATCTTCACATGTAACTTATCTGCTTATAGTTATTGTTTTGGCTTCTGGGTAGTAACGATGCATATTGTGGTATTTGTATGCACGCAAGAGTCAAAAAGTAGTAATTTCAAAGCGTCATCCGATACCTATTTAAATATGCTCCAATAACTAGCACTACAACCAACCTAAAAAAATTTCAATACTTATACACAAATGTCCCATGGGAGTACAAGTAGACAAGTATTGATACATGACATATTTATTAATACTTTTTTAGTTATAATTTTTTTCGTTTTGATGATATTAATAATTGAAAGTTTAGATAAACACTAAATAACATTAATTAGAACATGAATAGTAACAAATGCTCTTTCTCTAAACTAAAATAAATAAATAAATAAAAATATATAAAAAACCAACTCACTTTGACAAAACCCGTAACAAACACACAAAAAAGCAAGCTATTTTGACAAACACCAATAAAAATTGAAATTTAATAAAAAAAACGCCATTTTACCCAGCAACCCATTAGAAACTAGAAAGAAAAGGCATTATCCCAAGCAATTCTTGTCCTTTCTGATAATAATAATAATATTTGCGTGTACTAGGAGTTTGTGGGTTTTATTTTAAAAGAAACTCAAGTGTATTCTTGAGTCTCTTCCCCACCAATCCTTACAAAGAATTTGCTATCGCTAAAGTCACCATCGTTAAATTTCTAATAATTACATTCACCAATAAGTCCGTCCTTAAGATCTTGTCAACAATGTACAACGTACAATGTTTAAGGTAACATAATCCTTCAAATTAAGATATTTAATCTATGATCATTTCATCTATTAGAAATTGGTAGGTAAACTTAAGAGTCAAATTATGATATTTCTTGTTGTATATTATAATGCTTACTCTTCATCATGAGTGAATTCCTTGTCACTTTTGTCCTTATCGCTTGCAACCGCCCAAATTTGGGCGGTAAGCATGCGCCGTGCAAAAGCACGCGTATAAATATTTGGTCCCACTCCACGTACGCTACTTCTAGAGCTTTTGACTTTCTTTTTACAACATTAAGTATTCAATTTAGAGGACTTCCTTTCGTTTTTTTTTTGTTTTTTTTTGGGTTTAGTTTGGGGAATGTTCAAGGTATTGTCGTTTTGTGTATTATTAAGGTTTGTACATTTAACTTTAATATTTAAGATTTCGTTTTATATTTATGTGTAGACAATTTAATTCATAGTAGTTTATTTGTGTAGGTTTTGTTATTAATCTAATTGTATTGAATATATAATTAATTTTGTTGTTCAACACAAGTCATGTCCTTGATGTAATGTTATTTTCATAGTTCAAATTTAATCTATTTGTTTATAAGAATCGAAATTAATTATTTAGTTAATTGTTGTCATCTAATTGTGTGGTCTTTAGGTTGACTTTGTACATATTTGTATGCGGTTATGAAAAAAAAATATAAGGATAACAAACATTGTGTTTTTCTTTGTTCATTGATAGTTCTTCAATGAATTATATATGATATTTTTGTGCTTGGCGCATATAACTCTTGATACAAACTTTTTTGTAATCAAGATGTATATCAACATTTTATCCATGAACTTGTGTATTTTTAAATTTCACTATTTACATCACATAAACTTTATAAGCTTCGTGGTAAAACATCAAAGTTAAAAGTTAAAATTGTGAACGAAACTTACGACATTGTTTTGTGACTATTCATAAAAATGAAATGATAAGCAAAAGCCTTAGATTTGGGTATGCATTTTTTTTTCAACCCATCCTTGTCCTTCCTAACTACTAGTTTGTGAATGATCTTACACATACCAAGGTTAATGAGATACTTAGAGGCTAGGAGATAGTTGTTTAATTCCATCCTATAGTCATTCATTCCCCGTAGGGTGTAGATTGAACCTTCCTTTCGTGAGGTCCAGATAGAAATAATTTGTTTTTTGGGAGGGTAGGCTTCTCGATTATTCTCGACGGATCCTTGGCATAGTATAATATTAGAAGCCTTGGGTAACACCTTTCTCTTGGTTGAACAATCTAGATCTAGATGGCCTTATTTTAGTTCAATCCCCTACCATTCTCTAGGCGCCAGTTGCCCTCCCTAAAATTCTATGACCTTCCTTCCCTACAATTCTATGGATGAGTTAATGGGTAGGCTCCATCCATTGATCATTTTTCTCGCTCATATAACTGCGGGAGGGTTGGGCCCCTCTCATTTTCTAGATAGTCAGTTTTTATTATTCAACCCCCCTTTAGAATAGTAGGGCCACCCCCGGATCAGTTAGGCCTTAAAATTTTATAGCGCGTTAGTAGGATCGATTACGATCAATTAGGATCATGAGGGGTAGTCCCTAGGGAAAGGTGCATTTGATGTTTTTAGGGTCAATGTAATAAGGGGGGAATGTTGGCGTAACTTTGTAACTGCATTACATTGTCTATTTGGTGTAACTACCATTCAATAATTGCAGGAAGTAATGGTCCTGAAACACATTGGAAATTGAATTGTACAGAGACTCTTGATGTTATTAAATAGATTATTAAAACATTCAATCGACTCTTTCAACTCTAATAGACAAATATGATATTGGTGTCTATCAAGTTTTGAGTTGTCAATAAGATTAGGGATTGTCATCTAATTTGGATTGGTGCCCATAATTTATGTATTGGTGAGGGTGTTGAATTATCCTGTGGTGCCTTTATAATTGATTGTAATATTCATATTTTATTGTGATGGTAGATTTGGGAAGTAGATCCAAGAAACTATCTCACTCTAATTTTTCCTTTCTAGGGTTTCCACAAAAGATCTAGTAATGTGTGCTCGTGTTATTGTGTTTATTGATTGCACTCATTGATGATTATGTTAATTCTCATGAAAACCAAGTGTATTTTGGATGTTAATTTATAGAAGTTAAGATTTAATGGTATACTAATTTACCCTTGGTGCAGGGACACATTTGATGTAATAAGGATCCAATGATGATCCAAGGTTGGATTTTCATATATCTAGTGTAAGAGGATGTTTAGGATCATTTTATAAACAATTTGTAATCAAGTGACCCAATTTGTAAAGTCATTGCCCTTCATAGGTCATGAGAAGCCTACTTGGTCAACATTCATCAAAAGGGTCATTGGGAGGGTGAAATAGAGTATATTTGATTTTTTTAGAGGGTAGATGTATAATTTAAATTATTTTAAGGGTCTTAGATTCATTACACAAGCTGGTGTGTCAAGAAACACAAAAGTTGAAAAATTGCTAATTGAGCAATTTTTAGGAAAATTTGTAAAGGATGGATCTAATGACTAACCAGTTTAAAAAGTGGTTGGAGGTGGTTAGAAAACTGAAGGTAATGGAACTATAAGTCATTTGGGGAAAAAATTCAAAGGTTTTTGTACCTTGGCATATGAAGAAATCAATAAAACCTCTAAATTTTCCTAGTTCCAAGTGTTGTTTTTGACAATGTATGGATTTTTACAGGCCATTGTAGTTGAATGGTTGAATAGAGATGTGAATTGGATTTTATATGATTTTTTTTTTTAAGTTTTGATCAAATTTATTTAGGGAGAAACACTCAATTTTGTGTCTAGGTCTAGGAAACCCTCCTTAACCTAGGTTATGACTGGAAAATGTGATTTGTGGCACTTTCCACAGTGGGAAAATCATGGCCTTTTGTGGAAAGTGAGGTACAAGGATGTACTACATGATCCATGTGGTTTTAGACCAAGAGGATAAAGGGTTTAGGAGGAACAAGAAGCTCTAACCAAGCCTTTGGATGTGACTAGTTAATGAATTAGTGCAATAGTGGGTACAAAGGATGTTATGGGTGGGTTAGACCAAAACTAATGGTGAATTTGGTGTTTTAGAATAGGGAAAAAAGTTCTCAAGGTGGTTGGAGAGTTTGGAGACACCTTAATCTAGGGTTTTCTTCAGAAACCAAGCCTATTAGGCCTAATTAGTTTTATGAACACAATTTTCATTTGATGTCATACATGTGGAGTCAAAAAACCAAACTAGAAAATATTGTAAGGGAGCCAAAAGGGTACTCAAAGCTGTGTTTCATTTTTTGGGGGTGTTTGGGAAGTTAGGAAGTTGATGGGCCAAAATCATGTTAGGAGACCTAATTGAAGACTATGCCTAAAAGGGATAAACATACAAAATGCAAAGATTGTAAACAAATTGTGGGTCCTGGAAGAGATAAGGGATACTATTCCTATGTGTGTTAAGGGTGCTCGAGGATTCTAACCCATCCTTAGAATCTTTGGGAAGAAGAGTGTATTTTGGTCAGATTTTGGTTATCCTAACCAAGGTAGTGATATGAAAGGAAACAAAGTTGGTGGAAGTAGACCTGATGAGTGGAAGCATTCTTGTTGTTTCCAAATTGGATGAGTGGACATATAGGGGACTTTGAGTCTGCAAGTGGTTCTTATGACTAGTGTAGAAGGGGACACAAATGAAGGATGACTAGAGTATTTAAGGGAGAGATTCAATTGGTGAAAGTGATTTGTTTAAGTCCTTTGAGCCACTCTGCATCAACCCCCTTCTCGATATATTGTTGTGCTCCATCAATTGGTATCCAAGGAAGGTTTCTTAGTGCAACCCAATTTCTAAGGGTATATTTTTAACTATAACACATGGGAAGTTAAGAAGATTACTCCTTAAACAAGGGACCACTATTTAAGAAGATAGATTAAATCCATTTTAGAGCATAAGGATGAAATTTTATCTATCCTTGGTAGGGTTTACACTACCTCTTCTATACCTCAAAAAAATCAAAATCATAATAAGCATAAAAAATCAATACTAAAGAAATGAATTCCATTATATTTGAATATCATAAAAAGGTTCATGACATCCATGAAGGAGATGATGAAGTTGAACAATTTAAGATACAAACTTACAAAGAAAAATTTAAAAGTTGGAGGATGAAATTGCAAGAGAACATTACTAATTACCTAGTATATTTGGTTGAAGTTGTAAATTCTATCACAAGGCTAGCTGAAGAGGGGAACAAACCTATGATTGTAAAGAGCATTCTAATATTTCTTCTATCAAGGTATGATAATAAAAAAACCATTGAAGAAGATAGAGATCTATATAAATTCATAGTAGATGATTTATTTGAATCTCTTACCACTTATTAAATAATGATTGTGAACAATCAAACATCCAATAAGGAAGCTAATTTTAAGTAATCTAAGGACGAATAATTGATTTTTGTGAAGATGTCAACTTCATGTGAAAGTTGAAGAATGGAACTTCCAAGTAAAAAGGTAAGTTATTATTCAAATGCTTCATTTGTGGTAAACTAATTCACTATGAATCTAAGTGTTCTTATGATGAGGTAAGTAGTAATCAGTCCAAGAATTATAGAGAATTTAACTATAAAAGAGAAACATTCAAAGAAGCCCCCATTCTAAACAAGATAATAGTTCTTCTGAAGAGAATAATTAGTGCACCTTTGAGTGTTAAAATGAAAAAAAAAATCCAATTTATGACTATAGGGGAGAAAGAAAATAGTCCTACAAAGAACAATAATGAAATGCTTGATATTGATGAAGAATAATGTAAACTAGATCTAGAAGGTGAACCCATTTCTACTGAAAATGGTTTAAATTCAGTTCTAGGAAATAAAATCTGAAGAAAAAGGAAAATCTTGAAGAATCACACGAGCTTATTATTAGTCTAAAATTCAAAATAGAGGAAGGAAAATAAATTGAAGAGGTTATGACAAGAAATTACAAGTAAAGGAGAAGGATTATGAGCATCATGAAATTAAGATAATATCCTTAAGTAAGGTTTTATAAAAGAAATTTGGACAAGAGCATATAGAATTTGGAAATAGAGCTATAATTGTAAGTGATATTTTCAGTTGTCATAGGACTCCTTTAAAAAAAATAGAAATTGGATTCGCAGAAGGTTAGAACATAAATGTTACATCTCTAAAGGATGAGAAAACAAAGAAAGGTGAATTGGGTTCTATTATAGAAAATAAAATATATTATGAATTTATGAAGGTAAAAACAATAGAAGAATAAATTGAGAGGATATGCTTAGGTACAAGGCAAATCAATCTCACTAGGTTTAATTATTCATTCTCTAGCTATCGATTTTCTTCTTATCAATTTAGTCATTAGGTTGTTTATCGTAAGGGCAATATGAGAAGAAAAATGTTTAATTATTCATTTTCTAGCTATTGATTTTATTCTTATCAATTTAGTCAATAGGATATTTATTGTAAGGGCAATATGAGAAGAAAAAATTTCATAACCAAAAATCAATTTTGCACCTATACTTGATTACAATGTGATGTGCAACAAATACAACATTTTTGGCACATATCAAACTTTTTTAGAAATATCTTTGTTAAGCCCTCTCAATAAGAGAGTAGATGCCCTTCCAAAGAAAAATGATAAAGTAGAAACTACTAAAAAGAAGGAAAAGAGCTTAAGAAGGAATGGAAGAAGAGAAAAAGCTACTTAAATATTTTCTTATTCAAGTTTTACTTCATGCACAAAATGAGAAGATTATATGGTACATTGATAAAAATTGCTCAAGTGACATGATAGGAGAATTATGCAAGTTTAAGTAGCTGAAGGAATTTAATGTAGGCACGATGAGGTTTGGAACAAATGGTACTCCAACCAAAGTTATAAAAGGTACTATTAGTTTTGATAATGGAAAGAAAAAGACCAAATATGTCTTGCATGATGAAGTTATTAAGAATAATATTTTAAGTGTCAATAAAATATGTGATATTCCATAACAAAGGATGTTAGTTCAGAAAGACAAGAAAATTTATTAAAGATGCATATAGAATTGACATCAATCTATATATTCTCAATGAGATTAAATGACATTAGTGCTACATTAGGTAGATAGATAAGATTTGACTATGACATAAAAGCTTTGATCAAAGGCTTTATGATAACATTGTAAAGATAATGTCTAAGAAAGCTATATCAAACATTCCTATATTTATAAAATAGTGCCATCTAGGGAAGCTAACAAGAGTAAGTTTCAAAACAAAGAAGCTTTCAACATCAAGACCTTTAGAGATATATCATATTAACTATATGAGTGAACAAGGACAAAGAGTTGTCTAGGTTTAAGGTACTTCATATTACTCAATGATGATTTTACTAGAATGACTTATGTTGCTCTCTTAAAAAAGAGATATGAATCTTCTGATAGTTTTTGGGTTTTCAAATCTATGGTTGAAAATAAAAATTATTCAAAGATCAAATGTCTAAGGTTTAATAGAGGTTATAGTTTTACCTCAAATGAGTTTGAAAATTTCCATGAAAGGCATGGAATAAGAAGACAATCTTCTAGTGGAAGGTTTCCTCATCATAATAGAGAAGGTGAAAAAAGAACATTTCAAGAGATGACAAGGACAATGTTGTATGATGCCCAGTTATTTGATAATTTTTTTAGAGATGCAGTTCATATTTCTCTCTACATATTTAATAGAGGATAGATAAGAGTTAATAACATTAAGACACCATATGCGCTTTGTATTGGAAGATTGACAACTGTAAGTCATTTCAAACTTTTTGGTATCAAATGTTATATTATATAGAATCCCTTCTAAAAAAACAAAGGAATAATATTTCAATTTAGTTTCAAAAACTTGAAACATTGGATTGTTTTCAATCTTTCTTCTTTGACCTCTTTTTTACTCTACAATTCTCTACCTTCTTTGATTGTATAGGCATTCAAGGCTTGTAGATAGAAATATTTTGAATAGTACAAAATTTGGATGTCATAATTGTTTATTTAGGTACCTTTGCAACCTCCCATATTTTGTAAATAAAAAAGATCAAAGAGCTCTACTACAAAAAAATTGCAAAACTATATTTTTTTAACATCTTAGACCCTGATTGGCAGAATTAAGCCTCTCCTTGACAAGATTATCAGCAACACCCAGAAAGGATTTGTTCCGGGTAGGAAGATTATGGACGCGGCCATTGCCACCCATGAAATCATCCATTCGATGGACAAATGCAAAGCCCCAGGTATGGCCTTTAAACTTGATATTTCCAAAGCTTATGAAAAAGTGAATTGGTCCTTTTTGCTCAAAATCTTGGTTAAAATGGGCTTTAAAGAAAAGGTCATCCAAATTATAAAAGAATGTACCCAAACGGTTAGTTTTTCTATCCTAACTAATGGTTCCCTGGGTAGACATTTTACCCCTGAGAAAAGGCTCAGACAGGGAGACCCCCTCTCTCCCTACCTCTTCATTATGGTGGCTGATGTGCTTAGCAGGACTATGTGTATGTTATCTGCTGCGGGGAAGTTACATGGCTTCAAACCTACTTCCACTCACCC
>MU226461.1:2691347-2704130 GCA_018584345.1 Thuja plicata
GAGTTTAAACCTAAATAATAGAAAATTACTGAAACCCTTGTCAACTTAGAGGTGGACCTTAGCGGGTCTGGCAGAAGGAGGTCTAACAAAATTTCCAAAGAGCAATGCAAAATTAAGATGCTGGAGATGGCCTCCAAAGAGCTCTCCCTCACTGAAAATGCCTCCCAATCCACTAATTCTAGAAAGGTTTCCTCGGAAGGCTGTATGAGCCCGACCGCCAACACCCCTCTGACCAACCCCCAGAGAATTATGTGTCCTACCCCTCTCCAAAGCCCCCACGGGGACCCCCAGGTTAAACCCCTCTCAGCTGGAATGGAGGAAAAATGTAACTTTACAGGCACCCTCAAAAGTGAATTTGTGAATATTGATAAGGAAATTGCAGAGATCAAAAAGGGTATGCAGGACATGATGGAGCTCTACAGGAGGACTAACAAATTTTCTCTGAAAGTGATGCACGCCTCAGCATTAACCCTTTGCAACGTGCAGGAGAAGCTGGCTGAAGGCAAACTGGAAGCGAATGAGGAGAATAGAGACCTGTTTCTGTTCCTCTAGGAGGAATGGGCACGATCCCTACTGTCCAAATAGTTGGGAGAGAAGAATTAATTTAGTTGCTGATGGTTTTGGTTTTTTTGGCTGGGATGGTCCCTTGGTTCCCCTGCTCTGCTATGGGGATTAGTATTAAGTTTAGAATTTTTTTTTGGTTGAGCCCTGCGTGGCTTCGTGACAATATTATTGATGACATTACTGTTAGTAAGCTCTCTGGTTTTATGTTTTTAAGTAGGACTGAAACTTTTGTTTTTGATAGAGGCAGAACTTTTAATGCCTGTGATAAACTGTTAATCTGCTATGAGCTTCGACTGGTGCCATTAATATGCTATTAATGTGCTTCTAGTCCCCTGTTTCACGGGCCAGTACCCTCTTGCTGCTTATTCTATCAAAAACATCTTAGACCCGAATTCTATTGTTTCTATCTTCAATATTTAAATTCAAGATTTTTAAGACCTCTAAAAATTTGAAAGTTTAATAACTTGTCATTTTAGTGTGATTTATTTAATGTAAAAACCAAATTTTAAGATTAATTTTGCATTTATAGAGATCTCGATAATATTTTATATTCATGTCCTTCAAATCTTACTTGTAGCTAAAAAGAGCAATTCTACTAATTTTTAAGCATTTTTTATATTTTTTGTTTTCATGAAGATTTTTTTTAAAAAATATGTAGATTTCATTCAATCAAAATTTCTATAAAAGATTCAACTTGATTTTATTAAATTGAGAGAAGAAAGGGGCGAGAAACTAGGTTTAAGTAAAGTATGTTAAAGTTTAGGTAATAAAAATAAATTAAGAATTTCAACATAAGATTCAATATATTATTTTTCATTTTGTGCTTTGTCTAGTTTTATATTGATATTTTTTGTTGCTTCATTTCTTTTTAGTTGTTTTTTATGTTGTGATAATGCTACTTGTCATACAGTTTCAAGAAGCCTTCAAAGTACACTTTCCCCTTTTAATAAAAATATATAATAGAAATTGATATCAATGTTTTTTATGTTGTGATTATGCTAGTTGTAATACAGTTTCAAGAAGCCTTCAAAGTACACTTTTCCCTTTTAATAAAAAAATATAATAGAAATTGATATATATATTAGAAATGCATATACACTTCAGAAATTGATGCTACTCATGGATTTATAAACTTACAACTTCCACATTTACTTTCATTCAAAAAATATACAAATGAATGTTTGGTTTAGAGATAATATCTATTTCATACATCTATCTTTACTCTCATCATGCAATCACCATTTTTAACAATTGTATACCTTTTATCTATCCAAATAAATTTAAGTCAAGTTAAATAAATAAATAAAAATTCTTCATTAATTTGTAATTGAAATTTTTGTTAGAATTTAGAATTTCATTTAATAGAAATCTAATTTAAATTAGTTCAAATACATTTCTTGTTGAAATATAATCCGCAAGATTATATTGATTTATTGACTAGTAGTGGAATTCGACTTGAGAAGACACCAAAACTTGTGGCAGGCCTGAAGAGCTGACTTCATTGGTGCATATTAGTCAAGTTTCTATATGACTAAGAACTATTCACATGATCGTTCCATGTACTGGTGCTATATAGGGTTGATAGGATTCCATAACAATTCCAAGATACTATATGACTAACCACTATTAATGGTTAGGACCACAGCATGCAGGCAGATCTAGGATCTAACAAAAGATCTAGTACACACCAAGAAACACATTAGAATAACATTCTTAGTAACTAATACTCAATGATCATTATGTACTTATGAATGTACTATGATATGATTTGTAACCAAGTACTGCAAACATATAATCTGTATCTTTGGAAACTTGTTGAGCTTATTTTTGAACAAAAGTTGGCGACTCTATACCCTTTTTCCCGTTTGACTAAGTTGAACGGCTACTAACTTGTTAAGCTTGAGAAAATCTGTAAAGCATAGTAGCGGGCCCTCTCTAAAGTTAATGTGTACAATTGCTAGTCTCCAAATCTATTTTCCTTCTAAACTATGGAAACCCAGAAAAGCAAAGAAAATATAATAAGTGGATGATAATCTTTGCCCATGGCAGGGAAACATAGTCAACAATGGGATGTTGAGAAAAAGAATTAGAGTTTATCTCTTGCTTGAATGAATCCAAGAAACTTTAGTCAAGAAAAAGAAGTAAAGTTAATATCTTGTTTAACAGATTGAATCCAAGAAACTTCAGAATCATTGTTGTCATGTCTGATCTTATCGTAAGACTAAAACTAATGACTATTATTGCTTCACATCTGGTGCCACATATTAACCAGCTAACATATCATGTGTTAATCTCTTAGATCAGAGCATTTCGAAGATTTGGGACTCCCAAGTTTACTGAATTATCAAGCATTTCTAAAATAGGGTACTCTCAATTGAAGTGGATTCTATTCTCCATGTTGAAGCAATGTGAATAGAGGAATATGATAATGCGGCCAACGGTGCAAAACTTGTACAGCAATACATGACTTTTTCTTTGTGGGCATTTGGTCGCACAAAGCAAAGTAATATAATTTCTGGCTTTTAATGATGGCCGGCTGTGACAAAGATGGATTAGAACGCTTTTGACTTGGTGCAGAAGTAATCTCCTAATGCATTTGTCTTCTTTATGCAAAACAAATGGCTTGGCCAGAAATGCACGCATGAAGATTTTCATTCTATGGACTGGACTGGCCTGGCCTACAATTTCCTCTAAAAATGGACTCTAGCGAGAATTTGACACGAGGGAAGTAGATTTATTAAGAATGCTTTCTATATTTAATATGAATGCTCGTAGCAACATCACGACAATTTCACTGATCTGTAGCCCAAACGCAGAGCAGAAAGGCGGCTAATGTGGAAGACTTATAAGGATCTTGTCTTGGAGCCCCGAGAATGGGCCCTCTAACACCTCAGAATTGTTCAATCTTTAAGGTGTTGGTAGATCTGGTTCAATGGGCAGATACAATGACCACGCATATTTACTCATTTGATGGCCGACCACCTTATCAAGTTGTTTTCTTACATTTTTAATTAGAGACATTAAAGATTAAAACAGGTTTTTAAATCTTATTTATAAAATGTTTCTAACAAGACAAGACAAGACATCCAAACCACAATAAAAAGAAAAACACTAAACAACTAAACCAGAAATCAAATAAAAAAAAGCTATTACATTT
The DNA here is from genome assembly GCA_018584345.1 of Thuja plicata. Taxonomy (NCBI): domain Eukaryota; kingdom Viridiplantae; phylum Streptophyta; class Pinopsida; order Cupressales; family Cupressaceae; genus Thuja; species Thuja plicata. The sequence continues at coordinate 2,695,069 of MU226461.1, forward strand.
ATTTCAATGCCTCTAGGCGCCTAATTTCTTTTCATTATAGTTTACTTTCCAATATTAATTCTTATTTTATATTTAAAAGTATATAAAAAGAAATATATTTAAATTTTGATTCTTTTATCTTTTATCTTTCTTTTGAAATATTACTCTTAAAATTTTAATTATATTTGACATCACATATACATTAATCATATAGGTATGTTGAATTTATTAATATTCATTTAATTTTCTTAATCTTACATAAGTTTTACAATTGGACCAAATTTAAATCAAGGATTAATAGTGACATAGTACTCATCTTTGAAATATTGTAATAATATAATTTGCCTTTCCTAATATTGTCATAGTACTTGTAATTGAAATATTGTAATTGGAATTTGTCTTGCCTTAAATTATTTTTTGATACTACTTATTGCTAGAATATTGTAACAATAGAGTTTTTTTTTTTTTTTTTGCATAAGAGGCCGAAGCCGAAATAGATATATTAATCTTAAATATTTACTTAAATTTTAATCTATATATACTACTTTTTTCTATAATTGTAACAATAGAGTTTGTGTTCTAATAGAATTTTCCTTTCTTTCTATAGCATTGTCACATTAGGTATTTTTCAAATATTGTAACAATATAGTTTGTCGTAACTTTAAGTTATGGCTTGTCACAATACTTATATTTGAAATTTGGTTTGAAAATGTAGATGTTAGACTTGTGAGACTTATTTATTTGACAATCCAGCATGACCTATCAAGCTAGTTTTTCATGGTAATTTATTTGAAGTTTTTTTCGAATGTTAATTCTTGCTTTATTTTAAAAATAATAATAATTATAAATCAAATTTGAACTTTAATCTATTTTTTGTTTTCAATGATATTATATTTTTCATGATTTATTCTATATTTTACAACTAAAAGAACTAAATATTGTCACATGGCTATTAAATTTAGGCTCTCCTAGTGAGAATTGCATTTTGTGAATCTTTTAGTTTTAATTTAGTTAATTTAATCTTATATACATTATATATTTTATGTGTTGTCTAGATTTGTTTTTGATATAAGAAGCAGAAAGAGGGTGCTGACCCGAGGTACATAGTTGCTGACTAAATAGACTTAACAACATATTAAATCAGTAAAGTCAGCAGAAAAAATTGGTAAATTATCATCTACCTATATCAAAAACCAAAATATAAAAGCTGAACCAACAATGATAAGTATCCCACATGAAAATAGTATCAAAGTCCAACAACCAAAAAATAATACGAAGCCACGCAGGGCTATTTAACATAAATAAAGTCTTATGCTTAAAACTAAAATTAAAAAAATTGGCCCAAATATAGGGCTTGGGGTCCGCAGTGTAACAACACCCCAACCCACACTTCACCATTAACTGGATCCTTTCCCATACCATAAGCGCTTCGACAGTAGCAGGTCTGCCCACTCCTCATTGAGAAAATTGAAGAGTTCCATGTTTCCTTCTGCAGACTCCTTCCCAGCAGAGGCCTTCTCATTCAGCAAACATGGGGTAGTGGAAGAGGCATGCATTACTTTGAGAGAAAATTTGTTGACATTTGCCAGCCTTTTGTTTGTGTTGGCCTTGAGTCCTTATTCAGTTTAGCCACCGTATTCTCTAGATTTATAATCTGGAACTTGATTTTACCAACAAGACCCATGCCCACAACAGCTTTAGGGTTTTCCATCCTAGTATCCAAGGCAGAATCTTCCTTGCCCTCTTCAGTCATAGTGTCTTGGTTATCATTTTTCCCCACTTCATGATCAATATTAGTCTAGTTATCATCCCTTTTGGGGGACTCAACCGAGACATCTTCCTTATCGAACAACTCATTCATAGCCTATTTCCCTTTTTTCTTTGGGAAGCTGAGAGGACCGACGGGTACTAGTGGGCTAGGGGTCAACATTCTTAGGGCAGTCCAGGTTTATGTAAATTTTCTTGCACTTTTTAGAAGGCTGGGGAGAGTCATCCAAGGTTAGGTCATGCTTGCTACCTACATGCGAAGCAGGTGTAGGGTGGATTTTAGAAGAATTTGGGCTAGCGATAGGGGTAGAGCCTCTGATAGAACTAGAAGATGAGCGAATGCCTTGGTTGAGGGAGACCGAGGGAGAAAAATTCTTTTGGTCCAGTTGAGTGATTTCCATAATGGGCGGAGGGCAGAGAGCCTGGTGGAAGTGGTGAATTCTGAAGATAAGCCCCTGGTGGAGGTAAATGGGTTTTTTACCCAAAGATATTGCCTATTTCACGGCGGCCACAGTATTTTCCAAGGAGTGCAGAAGATAAAAATGCAAGGAAATTAATAGCTTATGCCTAAGATGATTAAGAAAAGGAAGGTGGTAATTGTAGACCATACCAAATCAGCCCTCCAAGGTGAAATATTTCATAACAAGCTTGCACATCTTCGGCCAAAACTCTGGGTGGTCAGCCGTGCTAACTACCATTTTTAGACATAGGTTTGTCATCATTGGCAAAGAACTGGTCGAAGTCTATTTTGGCCTAGGTTTTGGTGGTTTTCTTCCACTTCCTGCCTTTGGTGGCCATACCCATGGCTTTACTAATAACCTCTTCATTAATCTCAAATGTGATACCATAATGGTGACCCTTCTCTCGTTCTAGCCTTTGGTGAACTGATAAGAAATCATCTCATCGTGCCCAGCCAAGCATTTCATGAAGGGAAGAATCCCTCCTTCCTTACAAAAATACATCACCAGCGGGTCCAAGGAGAACTCTTCCTCAATCTTGTCTGGTTCAATCCTATGATGATCCCCTCCCATATTTAGAGAGTAGTTAGGAACAACCTTCACCCAAGAATTCCACACCTAGTAGGAGCATAAACCCTTCAAAGCACAATACCACCGAAAACCAGAGCATGAAAAGAAAGCAGAGCCATTGCATGAAATGACAGAAATGAGGTAATAACTTGGCCTTAAGCATCTATCATTTTGCGTACAAAAAGTGCAATAATAATGGTCTTTACACACAAAAATCACCGTCAAGGATGCCACTGAGGTTAACACGTGGGAGCGGCATTGTAACCCATAATCACTATCAAAGCAATCTTTAGCGTATCTCTTATTAATCACCTTAAATCGCAAATGTATCTGATGCCACATAAAGACATAATGACACTTTATGATGGGAGTGACGCAAGCAGGCCATGTTCACCACCAAAAAGAATTGGGGATCCTACATTCGGAGGCCACGTGACCTTTCCAAATGTGATAAATAACCAAGCTATAATGGATATTGCTCTTGGGTCCGCCTTTAAGCGCTCAAATCAGACTTTGATTTTTAAACATTTTGGTTGTTGTTGTTGGTACCGCTAATTTTCTGCCCAAGCAGGTCCTGAGTATTTTTGGGCAGCTGAGTAGCAACATGCTAACATTGTAAGCCAACCATTTGTAGACCTGAACCCACCATGGAATCAGTGACATAATTCCCTTCCGTGTAAATGTGTTTTATGGTGGTCTCACAAAAGCAATCAAGAAGGCCCTTTATATCCGATAGGATAGGGTCAACTCTCCACTCGGCCATAAAGAAACCACCAACAACATCAATAATAACATTGGAATCCCCCTCGACCTCAATCCTGGAGCAACCCAAGTTAAGGGAGAAATTCAATCCCCATAAGAGTGCCATAGCCTCCGCTAGGTTAAGCGAGTGGTCAACAAGGGGGCTAGCATAAGTGGCCACCATTCTCCCCCAGTGATCCCTTATTATTCCCCCTCTAGCTTGGTAGCCACCCCGAGAAGCCCTATCAAAGTTAAGTATGTGCCATTTTTCCTGAGGTGGGACCCAAATAGTCACCTTTCTGGCTCTTAGTTTAGAGTTTTCAAATTTGGCAAACCCATTTCCCAACCCCCAAACCTTGGCAATCTTCTAGTCAAAGTCAGAAGGTGGGGAAATAGGGATTTTGCAGCTTCTCATCAGCAGGTTTTCCTGTAAAAGTTTATAGCCGAGATAAAAAAACATCCTTAATGGTGAGTTCAGCATCTGTGAATATCCTGTTATTGCATTCCTTCCAAATTACCCAGCAGAATATCAGGGGAATTTGGTTCCATAGGAGCTTTATCTGTGGGTGTTGTGAGGGAGATTGCCATTCAAGAAGTATATCTTGTATGTTGTGGTTTGAAACCCATGGGAGGTTGAGTGTAGAGAGGATCTCCTACCAGATCCCGACAACAAAATCATAGTGAAGCATGATATGGTTAGAGCTTTCCTCATCTTTCTTGCACAGGTAGCATCTATTAGCAAGGCTAAACCCTCATTTGACAAGATTGTCAAGTGTGAGGATTTTCCCATGGAGCATTGTCCACCAGAAAAATTGACTTTAGGGATTAATTATGGCTGCCAAACCTTCTTCTGAAAAGAAATATCAGCATTGTCATTGATAAGCAGACCATATGCCGATTTGACAGAGAACCCGCCATGTTGAGTGTGTCTCCAAAGCAATCTATCAGGCCAGTCTATTATAGGGATGCATACCAAAAGAAGAAAGTCACTGAGTTTAGTTGCAAGGGTGGTCAGGTCCGGTCTACTCTGAAGATGAGGGAGGAGGTCAATCCACTTACCATTAGAGATAAAACTGGAAACCAGCGGCCCAACACCAAGGGTCAAAATGTTCCTCAGCTGAGAGAAACAAGAATTACCGAGGATGATATCTGGCAGCTAGGGGTCATCCCAGAATCTGATATCCAAACCATTACCCAACAACCAGATGACCCTATTTTCTAATATACTTCTACATTTGAGGATACTGTTCTAGATTTTGGAGCCCCCTAGGTGGTCATGCACCATGAAGAGTTTACAGAAGTAACCCCCATCCAAATACTTGGCTTCCATGATTCTACACCAATCAAGAGTTCCCCGTATCATGGTCCAAGCCACCTTAGAAAGAAGAGCTCTATTAAGGTTGTGAATTCTCCTTAACCCCAGGCCCCCCCAGGGATTTGGGGAGACAAACTTTATCCCAAGAGACCAACGAGAGGTGTTTCTTTTCCTCAGATCCCAACCAAAGGAAGGTACGTTGAAATTTTTCAAGCTTGTCAGTCATGAAGCTAGAGATTTGTTGATAACAATCTTCTTATTAGTTCCAAATTTAATCAAGCATTGATAGTGATATATTACTTATCTCTGTAATATCGTAATCATAGAATTTGCATTTCCTTATGTTATGTTGTCCTATTACTCATCTTTAAAATATCATAATATTAAAATTTGTTTTGTCTTATATTATATTGTCATATTTCTTTTTTTTTTGAAATATTGTAGAAATAGAATTTAAATTCTAATAAAGTTAGTCTTTCTTTCTATTTAATTGTCATATTACTTATCTTTGAAATATTATGGTAAGAAAATTAATCTTTTCCTATATTGTATTGTCATAGTTCTTACTTTTGAAATATTGTGATAATATATTAAACTTTACCTTATATTATATTTTTATACTACTTGTTTTTTAAACATTGTAAGGATAAGAAAATATATCGATATCCTAAATACATCCATCTATATGTATAATTTTATAAAAAATTTAATGGATTTATTTAAAAAAAACATCTTTGTTTTTTAAATATATTGAATTGAAGAAAATAAAATCTAAATTATGTAGCCAAATTTGCAGAATATGATTCCACATTGAAAAAAATCTATAGATAGAGTAACAAGAAATTTTATTGATGATTCCTTTTACTTCATGGTTCTCCTATAGGTTAGTTTTTGTTGGTGTACTTAGTAATAAATAAATTAATGGTAGATATAATAAATGTTAGTTTCTTTCTTAGACAAGCTAGTTTGTTATTTAGGAGAAGGTCGTAAGACTTTTAAAAACCAATGATACTATAATGTAGTTCATCTGATTGAATTAATTGAATATTTATTCTATGTTCTCATTTGGTATTAAAGCCATGATCTGGTCTTGTGCTTATACATATTTATTAGTGCAATGAGTTAGAGTATTTTTCTTCAATCATTCGACATATTAAACCTTTTGATCATTATCAGAATATTGGGTATGGAATTGGTTCCTCTTGATAGTGATATGGATTTTTAGTAAAGAAACCATGTATTCCATATGTATTGAAGGTAGGCATGCACAATGAATGTTCTTATGAGCAGTAACACACCTTACAATAACTTACACGTTTTTGGTCCATTTGCATAATCAAGTTTGAAAATGACATGAAATGAGGCATCTGCCCACGATAGAAAGTGGAAGACATAGTTTTTCATCAAGCATGATATTATTCCAAGAAGAGGTTGGTGAAACATTTGTGGTTATGTTCTTTTCAGAAACTAGAGATTATAAAAATAATCAAAACTGCATGTATTTATTTGTTGGAATTATTAGTAATATTTGGTTGGTGGATTGTGAGCATTCCATATTCCGTTCTTCAAAAAAGTATAGTTTTCTATCCTACAAAAGTTAATTATTAGAGACTTTGTTAACTATAAAGATCACGCACATTCTTTTGAATTTTATTTTTCAAGAGGATGTAGTGTCATTGATGTTCTAATTATCTCAATTAGGAAAGGGCGTGAACCTATAAAATCAAGCCTTAAGGAAACTCAAAGGGAATTCAAAAGGAGTGAATTCAACCAACAACCAAGTAGTGAAACAAGAAAAGAATCAACAACAAAAATTAACAAAAACTAGAACACAGACACAAGAAACTAGATGGATGGGAGATTAATCTCCTTTTATTCCTTATTCAACTCCTTGAGCATATCAAAGAAATATCCCTTCCTAGGCTGGTGCAAAACTAAGGGTGAAGTAGTAGGGTTCTCTTTCACCATGTAAGAAGAGAGCTGCAAATTCTCCTTACATTTCTTCATTTTTTCTTTCTTGTATTCCAATTCCTACTAGACAATGTTGAAGGATATAATTGTCTTATCAATCATCTGTTTGTTGAAGGTAACAAGATCTAAAATATTTTTGTTCATCTAGTTTTGGTTAGATTTGACATTGGAGAGAGATAATAGAATTTCCTATTTCCCCTCTTCAAATGGACTCAAGGCATTAACTTCAAGAACTTGATCTTCTATGATTTCCCAATTATATAATTTTTTCACAAGATCATCAACATTGTCTAAAACCTGATCATCCATAATGGTCTGAGGCCAACCCTCTGATTTAGTCTCTAACTCAACAATAGCCTCCAAGCTATTAATCTTCTTCTTGGCCATGGGGATTTGACCAATTATCCATTTGATGTTGGCATTTTGGTAGTTATAGAGGATGCATAATTTATCAACATTATCCATAATACACAAGAATTCCCACATTTCATCTTCAAGGGTAGGGTTGTGAAAGTAAGGGTGGGGAAACATTTTGTGGAATCTTAGGATCATATTTTGGGGAATGAGGGGCAAAAATAGGGGAACTAGGATTAGGGTCTTGACTAGCATTCTTCAAAGGGATATTCTTAGAGGTCCATTTCAATTTGGTTGACCAAGAGGAGGAAGAATCCTCGTAGACCATTATGGGTTCTTCCAATTCCTTATCTTTTCCTAAGGCCTTCAACTTGGGTATTTATTGAGGGTTAACCCTAGTTGAGCTAGGAGGAGGAGTAACCATAATAGAAGGGGAAACTATTTTTGTATCCTATTGATTTTTTAGCTCAACAATAATAAGATAATCTTTTGGGCCTACATCCAAGGAAAGGGTCAGATGAAAGTTATACAAATAGAGGATGAGGATTTTATGTAAAGGGAGGCCTCCATGGGCTTTGTATTTAACAATAGATTGAGATAAAAAAATATAGAATCCAAAATAGGAAATTGATCTTGATATTATGCCAATAATAATTGAGCATTGGAAAAAGGTAGGAGTTGAAGCGTTTGAACTTACATGTTTCAAGACTGATAAATTTGATTAGCACCAAAGCCACATCCTTCCATTCGCTAGTGAGCCCTTCCCGGTTGAATCCATTTTTAAGGAGGGGGATTTTTACTTGGTCCAAGAAATTTCTTAAAGTCCTATTTGTAATGTACATTATAATTTCAAGGAAGATCAATCACTTATAATCATAACCTAGTAGCGACTGCAATACACTTGATTGGGACCACAAAGGATATATTGCCTATGGACACTATGCCTTGGTCCCAATACATATAAAAGTTCTTAGATAATTCCTAACTAAAATCCTTCACTCCATCAATGTAACTATCCACTTGACATGCTTGATGAATAGGCCACAGAGTAATATTTTTCTCAATTTCTTTGCAATTATCAGGGTTTGTCTAATTAAAGTCTCCCCCCCATGGCTTCCTTTAAAGAATTTAAATTGACAAAAAATGCATTAGAGAAAAAGAACTTCCTAAAAAAGAAAATGAGAAAAATCATAGAGATGATCTCATTAAAATTCCTTAGCATTAGGTAATAATTACCTTTCGATACATGAGTAATTATGATAAATGTATAATGCATATTCTGCATTCTTTTTTATGTGTGGAAATATATTCATTGATAGAATTAGGTGCCTCATAAGGTAATTCTTGACATTAAAACTAATTTTTAAGTGAGTAAATCAACTCATGAACATTAACCTATCAATAAACCGATTCCCTTCATGAAATGGGTATTGGAATTTGACATTATCAAGCCTGTCCAATCAACCTTTTATTTTGATAATTAAATCCACCATCTCCGATCCAAGCTTAGCTGCACCTATTAACATCATGATGACACTAAGAGAATCCCCCTTGTCAATGAGATTATTATAGCCATGATGAAATTACAACCCAATCCCATGAAAAATACCCACTACTTATTCCATGTGGGAAGTTTGGGACCCCAAGCGAACCGTATAGGCCAATACCATTTTCCATTTATGTCTCTAATAAGACCACTGCCACCCACCTGACTCTGATTGCTAATGGAAGAGCCATCAAAATTGAGTTTCTCCCATCTTGGGTTAGGGGGCACACCCCCAAAAATGTTGATATTATTATTATTATTATTATTATTATTATTATTATTATTATTATTATTATTATTATTATTATTATTATTATTATTATTATTATTATTATTATTATTATTATTATTACTATTATTA
>MU226461.1:2704513-2716871 GCA_018584345.1 Thuja plicata
TTATTATTATTATTATTATTATTATTATTATTATTATTATTATTATTATTATTATTATAGATCATTAGGCACTAGGTTGACTCACATGAGTCATTTGGATCTAACATTTTTTAAACAATATATCTATGAAAATGCAGGGATGAAAGGAAATTATTTAGAGGCATATCAATTAAGATATTTTATAAGGTTTGTAGCATGAAAAAAGGATTTATGTGTGGAGTTTAGGGCATATGATAAGTGACACTATTAGAATATGACAGTCCATAAAGAAGAAGAAAAGATAATGGGGTCCTCATGTGACAAGTTATATGATGTGGTGAGTTATGTTTATTTTGAAAACCTAAAGAGAAAAATAATATTAAAAAATACTTGTATTGGTTGATGAAGAACATTTTAAAAAAATTGGATCCCATTTCTACAAATTTGGGGTTTAGGAAAATCATTCAAAATAGTAATTATTTAGTATCATCAAAGAAATTTGATTAGTCGCCCATTCTTCTTTGAAGCAAATAATTTTTTAAGTACGACTACACTTTCTTATTAATGTTCATATAGAGATTGTATGATCAATATAATATATAATAGTTTTTTTGAAGGTTCTAATTCCACACCTACTAGAAGTATCAAGGCTCACAAAGGCTCACAAAGGATAACATGTGAAATAAATTAGATATAGTGTAACAAGGTTCTTTTGGAGGTTGGAGATAACAGAGGTAGGAATATATCTATCATCCCAAGCCAACTTCTCACTTAAGTATGATTTATTTCTTGAGAAACACCCTATTTGTGTCTTTGAAGGAAAGAGGAGGCTTGTAATATTTGTGTCTATTAAAGGAGCAATGAGGGAAAGATTTATTCTTTGTGTGCTTGGTGTATTCACATTTGGTTGATGATTTGTCAAGCACTTGAGGAGATATTAGACAAAGTCATAGGAGATGTTGAATTTGAGAGGAAATGTGTCTCATGTGCAGTCATTTGGTTGGTGATTTGTGCAATAGAGGAGGGATTTATTATGTAGACATCCTAAAATTGCCTAGATGAATTTATTAGTTTGTGTAAATTAATTATTCTCTTGAATCACATAATTAATTAAATTTAATTTTAAATTAATTATCGTTACTTTAGACACCTAAATTTTATTAATGATTTCAATTAAATTTTTTCAGCTTCTTCACATTATTACTTAAATAATTACATATTATTTAATTAGTTAATGCAAGCCATATAGCCAAATTAAATAAATCAGTTAGCTATTCATACATACAACATTTCCTTAACTTATTACAATACAAGATTTCCTTAACTTATTTCAATAGGATCCTTCATACTAAAAATGGAGTAGCATAATGATGTGGTGGAAGGTTGGGATTCAAAAATTGGGTAAAAACCCTCATCCATAGAAATTATATGATAAAGTGGGAGATTGATAGTTTTTCTCCATAACAAGGCATATGATCAAGCAAGGTCTTGAAAAATATGGTTATCATAGTATTGAATAGCCAATTTCATCTCATGAACATGATACATACTGATTGAGTCATCTTCTTTGAAAAGGAAGTGGAACATTGCCAAGTGATTTGATAAAAAATTAGTGAAGCTGAAATGTAAGAGATTGCACTAGATATTTGGCGATGAAAGTGAAATATTCTCCCATTAACAATGTTTAAAGTTTATTGTTGATCCCTAATAAGCTCATGTTTAAATAAGGGTAGTTAGCAAGTATCATAGGTGTGGGATTTGGCATGCCTTGTGAAACAACCTTTATAATTTTAATATTTGAATCTTCATGTTCATGGGGGATTGAAAATGAAGAGGATCAATCTGAGTGAAAGATAAATCAGGGAAATATGCCAAAGCAAATATTTTGTAAGACTTTAAAACATTCTTCTAGAAGACTATAGAACTACTATTTTATGAAAGGAAGATATAGTGCACCTAAAATCCTTCATTATTTGAGAGGAGAACAAAATGCATAAAGTGATAGAGACATAGAGTATGGTATTCAAAACCTCACGATGGGGATAACCAACAAGGATCTTTTTGAAAATTAATAGATCCCTAAATATTTTCACAATAATTAAACCATTGTGGGATTCCTATTGAAAGTAGTATAATATAGCCTCTATTAAGGAAAATTGAAGAGTAGAAAGGCTCCTACATGATCAAAAAAATTTCAAATAGAAAGAAGCAATCCAAAAAAAAAATGAATACCTATTGATATTCAAATAACATAGAAATTATATTAACAAGTAAAAGAGAGGCAATCGTGGCCCAATTTGAATACTTTATAAAGAGAAAACATGTAAAGGCTAGAATGAGGATCACACATTAAAGATTTATTAGTAGAATACATCTTCTAATAGGTCTATATATTTACTTGAAGGATTATTTAATAAGGATCTTAGAAGCCAAAATAGAACTCCACTTAATGGAATTTAAATGTAAAATTAAAATCTAGATTATGTCATGCCTGTGGGATTTTATAGAACGCATTTCTTCTTCTCGTGTGCTGACCAAATGGATGTATAATCATGATGACCATTGACACCAATTTCATGTTGCTTATTTTTCATTGTTGAACTTTCTCATGGGCATGGCACGAACACCAATCGTGCTTTTGTTAACCTTTTCACCATCAAGAGAGAGTAGCTTCCTAATCCCACTCATACTGATCACTTTTTTTATTTTTCCACGTGTTGATGGTTTCCTCTTTTGGACCAGGTCTACCTTGAGATGATCTAAAAGATTAAGAAATGAATCTTTTCATAAAATATATGGGTGTAGTCACCTTATTTACTAATGTATCTGCAACTTAGAAATGTATCATGTAGGAAGAACAAATTTGGAGTCCACCTCTTGAGCTTGCATTGAATTCTCATGGTGCTACCAAATGACAAGCTTACATTCTTGGTTGAAGATGAAAGGTTTGCGCTCTTAGGAAAGAGATCTATGCCAACATGCATCTCGCTCTAACATAAAATGTGATTAGAAAGGGGGGAAGAAAGAGGCCACAAACATTGGAAATTCAACTTAGAAATATTTACTTTCATAGGTAAAATCTATAGCCCTCAATAGATCGTAGAGTGATAATTTTCCTTCCTTTTTTCACTAACAATTTTTTTATTATCTAAATAGGCCTATGAGATAGGGTTTGAGATCTAGAGATAACCTAAGGGTGAAGGCTCAATGCAACCTTGTACCAATTCATTGACCCATCTTAATCGTAATTACTTATTAAAAATATGATACCTAATATTGATTTTTCATAAGTAATAGTGCAACTAGTTGATTAATCAATGCATGTTATTAACATAATCCATCATAGATGTAGCTTGAGAGTAGAGTTAGGATAGTGGAGGAAACATATAAATGATTAATTAATGATATAGTTAATTATCAAAAAGTGAAACTAAAATGAACACAATATTGAGATATTACATTTACATAAAGAGAAACATATTTGAGTTATTATTGGTACATTACATGTATATATTATTCTAATTATTATGCGACATAGTTTGGATTGGATGTTCCTAATTATGTCTTTTTCATTTCATTGAGTGTTCTGAATTTTTAACAATATAATATTTGTAAAAATATTGTAGAAATAGATTTTCTTGTTTTGGAATTATTATTAAAATTTATTATTTCATTTTAATAAAAATATTCCCTTTTTAAACTTAAAGCTAGATCAAGACAAGTACAATCTATGAGAGAATCAAGCAATAGTGATATTAATAAAATCCAAAGAGAAAAGAATATCGGAGCTCACTAGAGGCCCCAACCACTTTAATGTAAGACCATTTCCTTATATTTATAAAAATATTTCATATGATTGACTTAATTTTATCTCTTATGATTCAATTGATTTAACTTTATTTATTTATTTAGTACATTACTAGGTTTCTTACATTAGATGCATTAAGGCTCTTAATGTTTCATAATTTGATCTCCATTGCTTGATGGGAAGGATTGCTTCTTTACCAAATATCATAATCATATTAACAAATTTAATTTTATGTTTTGAGGCACCAACTCTAGCTCTTTTGTTAATCTTTATTCAACAATAGAATATTGTTAATTCTTTCTTACCTTTTCTCTCTCTTTAGACATTTAATTATATGTAAACCTTTAGAAATTAGTTTAGATTTTACATTATTTCCCCATTTGCTGTTGATTGGTGTGTAAAATATCTCTCTAGAAGTCTACTACTTAACTATTTTGGCAAAAAAGGGGTGCATTCCTTTAAATTCTAATTCTTTGTGCTCAAAATCTTGTTGCTCAATTCAATCTTGAAGCTTTCTTGGTGTAATTGTTTTACTTTTTTTTTTTTTTATCTAGAATGGATTTTCCTTTAAGATTTTTTGCGGATTGTTTGATATTCTTTTGATAGTGTTCTACATGTTTTCGTCCTCTTAGAATTTGTTAATTACCCTCTCACTAATATTTTGTCCACTATCTATTATCTTTTAAAAAATATCTTTATTATCTATCTAAAAGTCCTTTTTCCTATTTTATATTTACCTTTTTTCAATTTCATCGTTCATTTTTCATTCATTGTCAAGTACAATACCATTTATTACTCTCAAAATCAATCTATTTTAAAGTATAATTTTAATTTTAATAAAATAAGAATGTTAATTTATATTGATTATTTATTAAAGAAATTAAATTCTCATCAAATAAACTCTATCTATAACTATTACTAATTTTCTATATTAAAAATAAATAAGCAATTCGTTTCTTTTCCCAATTGTGCCTCATCAAATTTACCACATTACTTATTCAAGAAAAAAGTTAGGACTTTGGGACCGTCCACCTGAATCTTTTGATTAAAGTTGGCTCTTTATAAACAAGACAAGGACAAAGATCAATCTATAATGAACTTTAAAAATGTTCATCCAGTTTTACTGATATTTTTAGTAGAATCATAAACAGTACGCAATTATTAAATAGTGTTCGATTCTTTTGAGACAAAAGATAAAGAGATTCCAGTGATCAATTATTGAGCACATTTAAATGTCATCATTTGTATTGAAATGCATTGTATCTCAAACATCATTGATTCTTTTCTAATTCACGCTTATACACCTGATTAGCATTCAGATTTCTTTCGCTCACTTTGTTGACAAAACTGCCCTCATAATGGCTGGTAAACTTTACGTTTAATTCATTGTTTATGTTCTACTTAAATATTCCGTTAATGTTGAAATTTTAACGCGTTTCTCTACCTCCGAAGCGGACAATAAAATCATCGTTGGTAGTAAAAGTTTGGCGTTATCTAGCATGTGAAACTCTATTCGCTGGGTCTGATTACGGCGCCCTCTAAAAATGTGTAAAATTTGCAGTGTGCTATCCGTTCTGTTTTGCATCTAAAAATTTCCTTTGTCTCTCGTCGTTCCATTTGTCTTTGGTATTGTAAAGCAAAGTGGCCAGGAATATAAGAGGGACAGATAAAATAAAAAGGGAAATAAAGATTTGATATAGTATAATAAAAAGTGAAGGTATGTTAACATAAGAAGGAAGGAATAATATATTTTGATATCACAATTTTAAGATATTTTTGAAGGGAATTATAGGAAAGCCGGTAACAAATAATAATATAGATTTCTAATATAAGTCATCATTTGGACACCAATATATTATAGAGCTCTTGGATGATATCATTCAAGATATAAAGAGCTATTTTAATAGGTTCCATCAAACTACCTCATTATTATGGTTAATCCTTGTAGTGGAAGAAAATTCAGGACCGTGGTTCAATCAACAATTGGATACATTAGGAAGAAGAGAGAAAAGGAAGGCATGTTTTAGCAAATATTCAGCTATCATCTGTTGCATCATGCACTTAGATATTTGATTAAAACAATATTAGACATGAAACAAGAAAAATATTTCTGTTGTTTTATGAATTTAAAAAAAATGGTTGATGTAGCACATAGAGATAAAATTTGGAGCAAGATGGAGGAGATCATAGTTCCAATCAATTTTATAATGACAGTCTATAGGATTTATGAGTAATTAGGGGAAAAAATTAAACCAAGTGATGGAATATTAGAGTCCTCGAAAAGAAAAATTGACATCAACTATGATTTTCTACACTCTTCCATATTGTTTGGATTCAACATTAATAAATTAGAAGAGTGGATACACATGACTAGTGGTGGGATGATCAACTTGCTAGTTATATAATAAATTTATATATAATGATGATCCCATCCTAAATCTTAAACATAGCTATAATTTGTGAAAGTAATTCTAAGACTTTAGAACTCTATCATATGGAGGTTATAATTCAAATTCAAATCATCAATATCAAAGTCATGATTGTATTGTTATGCAAAAACAAAAAAAAAATTACTTCATTTTCAAATGAAACCCATTAGAAATTGTAGAAGAATATAGTTACCTGGACTTCTTGATTTTTTAAATAGACTTAGTTGAGAGAGTTTCAAGCCAAATAAAATATAATGAGAATGTGAAGATATATATTACATTAAAAACATAAAAAATTCAAAATTAAGGGTTTAAGAAAAAAAGGAAATATTCTTTAGTAATGATTGTCACTGATTTGGTCCTTATGGGTGTGATGTTTGAGAATGGTGTATGTCAAATCAAAAGTGGTGGTAGATAGAAATAAATCAAAAGTGGTTAATGATAAGGATCCTCAAGTTCAAAACATTTTAATTTGTATGAGGATTCTATTAGTTAAAATTTTATTTTCTATTGGAAACATCGGTGATAGTCTTCCCTATTAAATTGTCTAAAAAAACCTTAAATATTAAAAACCATGATTCAGTTAGAGTAGTTATAGAGTAAGAGCTAAGAAGAATAATGACATGTTGGTGGGATGAAACATTAAGTGGATAAATAATTGATACATCAACATGCAATATTTTCCAAACATTGATATAGAGAGTAAACATATGTAATTGAAAAATTCAAGAGTGTCATGTGAAAAAGGAATTGTTGTAAGAAATATAACTTCAACAGGGAATTATACCTCAAATGAAACAATGGGAAAAACCCTTATATATGAGAAATAAAGAAGAGGGAAATTTGTCTGATGTCCTAATTAAGAATTATCATGAATCATTTGAGATTTGTAACTAAAAAGAAAACAATACCTAAGGAGGAATGAAAACCAAGAACTTGGCTATGTTAGAAAAATAAAAGTGTTGTGGGTAGAGTGACACTATATCATGTAATGTTTAGCATATAATGAAATCCATATTAATTAAAAATTTAATTTGATATTACAAATCTAAATGTCTTGTTTGAGGTGAGAGTGGACACAATGATAAATTTTACACCCAAAATACATTATAAAATTTTCATTATAAAAAATGAAAAGGAAATTGTAAAGAGCTTTTGTAGAATCTTAATTTATAAATATATCTATATCCTACAACTTTTATTAGTGTCATTACTCCCATTAACTAGTTGTTTTATTAAATGGTTGATCTATTAAATTTTATTACATTTCAGTATCTATTTTTTACATAATTTTAGGCAATTTTAATCGATTATTTAGCTATATGTTATATTTATAAGAATGACGCCATAAACAATTATATGCCTTGCATGGGTATAAGGCATGGGTTGGTGGCTTATTCCTAGTCGAATACCTTGATAGCAAGCGGGAGTACATTTGGTTATATGATGCATTTAAATTGGCTCTGCATAATATAAACCTCTGCCAATTCAAGGGTGAGGTGTCCAAGTTCAGCGGGTTCCTCCCAAATTATATTATAGTGAACTCATTCATGCTCTTTGATAATATTTCTATCATCCTAGCATTTGTTGAATGGTGGGGTGCAGGGACTCCCTCGGGCCCTCCCTCTCTGCCTGGGCAAGGAAACTCTTAGATCTCGTCCTCGACAGCTTACAGTGCACCATTTAGGGGATTAAAATGCAGTGCATGTTGGGAGAAAGGGAGGAAGAGGAATGTAGGGGAGTCATAGAAATCAGACCAAATTTTTCTCGACGAGGTCTAATTTGGTTCGTGGTCACTGCCTTTTGATGAAGCTGATGTTTTCTTGCTCTCTCATGGTGCTGGCTTTTTCAGTTCTCTAGCCGACGGTTTGTTTTTTTGTTTTGTTTTCTCCCAGTTTTTCTTTTCTATCTGCTTGTTTCAGCCACGATGGTGGAATCATGTTTCCAGTGCCTCTGCTTTGTAGATTAGCATCTTGCCTCGATAGTGTATGGTTTTTTTCTTTTTTTGTAAGGTAAGGATTGGGGGTTTTATTCCCTGCTTCTTTCCCCTGTAGGCCTTTCTAAAGCAGTGCTATGTAAAATAATTTATTTTTATTAAAATTATAATGACTGCCATTTTTGCCAAAAGAAATAATTTATAAAATAAGAATTAAATGCATGAGTTTTCTGCAATCTATTAGTTGAGTGGAGATTATTTCTAGTTTCAATTCTGTGTTCATTTTTGCATTAACATTTAGGATCATACTCTATTATCCATCATCAAGATCAGAGAGGGCATGAAGAGTGAAAATGAGTGAATGAAAAAGAAAGGAAACATAAATAAAAAAGAGTGAAGGATGTGACACACAATACATGAATTTATATGTTTCCTTTCCTTTTTATGTGTGCCACTTCCTTCACCATTTCCTTTTCATATTTCCTTTCTCTGTCATTCACTCATTATCACTCTTAAATAACATCCTTTCATGTTGGTTATCGTTTTTTCTTCAATCTATCTAAAATATAATCATAACCTGTATTTGAAAATAACTTTTAAAGACATAATAACCATGTAAATGTAAGTCTTATAACTGTAGTTAACACAAAATATGGCTATTAAATTTTATATTTTGTACAAAATATTTAAATTATAATATTCACAATAATAGTTATATAATTAATGAAAAGATGAAAAAGATTTAGTTCAAACACATACAATTTATTATTCAACTTATTGACCTTGTTCATGAAAATATTTATATTCCCAAGTATGTAGATCCCAAGAATGCAATACAAAAACCTAAATCAACTTAATGATACATACCTATGTTCTCAAATGCATGAATATTTGACTATGGTTCTTTACTTATTCAATTGTCTTGCAAACCTATGATTCTACTATAAGAATAGGTGTTTTAATGGGAAAACAAAAGGCACAAGTTCTTCTATCATTTATTAAATAATTAAAACCAATATAGATGATGATTTCAATTATATAGTTACTAATAAGTCATTCTCAACTTTGTATATATTTTGTTCATAAATTATGTCATTTCATTATGTGATATCAGGAATTAATTTATACCTTAACCACCTTTACATTTCCTTTTTTATTAAATTATCAACTAGTTTTAGGCGATAGGTTTATTAGTTGAGCATTGCTACAAAATTTTGATATCACTATGCTTTATAATGTTAGCCATGCTAGTAGTGTGACAAACATATTATCGGAGCTATATAGAACTTATAAAATAATACCCAATGGAAACTTATTACGATACATGATCACTATTTTTTAACACCTAGTAAACTTTTAGTGTGTCTAGGGATGCTGGCATAACACACCCTCCATCTCCATGTGTAATTATTTTTTTATCTACAACTATGAACCAGTGAGCCATCAAATAGGGGACATCATCTTCACTCTTTAATTCAAACCCGTGAGCTCAATGACATGGGAAAGGCATAAGGATTGCAAGAAAAAGTCATAGAAGGGGTTTGAACCTTGGTGGCTGCTTCACTAATGAACTATTTAAACCAAAAAACTAAATGTTTGAAGATTAATATGTGATCAACTATTATTGGATAGAGTTATATGAAATATATAATGAATCTTATCATACAATAACTAAGTCTCTTACCATAGCATATTCTTGGCTAGCTCACAAAAAATATTTTAGAAAGGTGGCTAAATTATTGTGCATGGACATTTTCACACTTAAATCAAGTTTGGACATTATTCATTCATAAAAGGACCACCATTGTTTTTATTTGATTAGTACTTTATTTTGTTACATTGATTGCATGCCAAAGGATGAATAGAGACAATGACTTCTAGAGAGGTCAATTACTTTATATGGAGATAGTGTATTTTATAATTTCTAGGGTATTTAATTACAATTATGTGTATGACTTCTCATTAATTTGAGATACATGACCAGTTTATGATCCACATGCTCCTCAGTGAGAAGAAATTACTAATGGAAAAATTTGCATCCCATAATAATTATCATTTAGTATAGATCTAATATGAATATATTTTGATAATAGTTTAACACAATTTGTGTCTATGGCTTGGGATAATCAGGGGCTTCCTTATGCTAAGGGCTCATCTATAAGCTTTATAATTTCCACATGGACTTGTCCCTTTCCACTAGCTTGAACCCTACTATCCCCAATTCAAATTCCATCCCTATTGTGAAATTATCTAATGCCCATGATTATAAAGCTTCCTATAGTTCTCCTCTGGCTACCCCTTATCTAGAGAGTCAGGTAACCCACATTAACCATTAGGAGACTGCAAAAATGAAAATAGTGGACAAGGCCAAGAATGTGATCCACCCTTAGGTCTAGGATATTTTAGATGTTCCTCTTCATTCTATTTTACTAGCTTGGATTGGACCCCTAATAATTCTCATTCAAATTTCCATACGTCAACTCCCTAAACCTCTTCAGTTACCCTTGACTCCACTCCTCCCTCCATCTGTTATTCAAATCTTAGCTTTCTATATATTGTTGAGAAAGTTAATAATTTTTGTGTTGCCCACAACAAGTAGAATGAGATACCTATTAAATAGTGTTTATATTTTAATATCTAGATAATAAAATCTAGTCAATTAAAGTATGTGTGCTTAAATATTTTTAGATTTTGAAATAAACAACCTTAATTTTAAAGGTTGGAGTTAATAAATCCTAATATTCTTCATTGCATCTAGCTTATTAGAATAATGGTTTGGTATAAGTATATATTTAATGTGTGTAAGTATAAGCATTTTGTGGTAGAGACATTTTACCAAGTGTACTCAAAATGGTTTTGTGTATCATAAAGAATTTGTGTAGATCTTCAATGGAATTTAGAATTAGGAAATTCGTAAGAGGAATGTGGAAAGGTTAAAAAAATTGAATATATAGGTAGAAAATTTTTCCTCAAAGTAGGAAAATCATGAAGATATTGTTTGGAAGATTATAATTTTATGGCTTTGGATGTTGATGTTTAAAGGATTAGTAAAAGAGGTATATGAGAATGACGATGAGGATATATACAAGTCCATGAAGATTATTGGATTGAATCTTAATATTATACTAGTAAATACAAACTATTCAACAATGTATTGTTAGTTTTAATTTTATATCTACTCCCAATATAAACTAGCATATTTTTCTTATCCATCATTTTTTCTTCATGAAAATATTAAAGGATTCGATTTCAAGTATCTAGATTCATGGAGATTGTATTATGAAAACCTTTTACAAGAGTTAAAATTTATTGGGTGATTACATTTCTATCATTGTAGATGATCGCATTAGTTATTATGAGGCTATGTTAGAGGTAGCTCAAAATGAAATTTAATCTACTATATTTTTCACTTTGGAGGTCAATGTGGAGCTTGATTATTTTTTATGTAGAATAGTATAAATATATAATGTGATCAATTTTTGGGTCTTTTCATTATGAGGTTGTATGTATGGGAATAAATATAACTTTAAAATAGTTATGAAAAATTAATACACACATTAAAATATGTTATAATTTTGGTATTACACATTATTCAATAGGTAGTTTTAACAAATTAATCTAACTTATTTTCTAAAATTATTTATGTATTTTGTGTTACTAATTTTATAGCATTATTTCTCTTTTCTTGTGGAACAAACGTACTTAGCCTTGTTTTTTTATAGCTAAACACAATTTTATATGATCAAGGTAGGATGTTGAAATTTTTTTTCTATGAATAATATAACATAACTTACAATTATTATAAGATATTGATTGACAATGGTTTCTAGTTTATAATAATATAGTTTGAATAAAAAAATTAATAAAAAATTAAATAATGATGATGCAAACTTTAATATTTGTAAGATAATATATTTGGAAAATAGTATAGACTTAGTTTTTAATTTTTTTTCTAAAAATTAGATATTTTATTCTAAAAATATTTTTCTAATGCTAAAATTTTAGTTGTGATCTTTTACTTATAAATGCAAATCACCATAGGAGTTTTATAAAATACATCTAAATGTAAAATGCATCTAAATGGTTGGAAGAAAATACAAGAAAACGAGCCGGACTGCAGATCCTACAGGCCTTAAACAATTTTTCAAAGATGGGGAGATGGCGGTTAGGAAACAGGGGGGTTTCAACAGAGAAGAATTGCCAGAC
>MU226461.1:2740876-2757978 GCA_018584345.1 Thuja plicata
ACATTTCATCTATTTTAGCATGCTAGTTTATTATTTTCATTTCATGTTTTAAAGCTAGATTGTATGCTTTTTCTCATTTTTAGCTTAAATTTAGATCAAATCCTTCATGCTAGGATAGTATTGGTCATTGATTTGGAGCACATTCTGAGGGCTAAATATGCAACTAATTATACTATTTCTAGTTAGAAGGCAATAGGCCAATATTAGTGGTTTTACATGTTTTAACTAACCTTTCAAGCTAATGCAATGACCTATTAAGTGTTTGTGTCATTTTCAAGAGGTACCCATTTACACACACACAACAGGAAACTGCACAGTAATGGCTGCAAGAAACGATGTAAATTGCTACCATAGTGGCTGTAGATGGTATAGAACTACAGAAATCAAAATCACTGCAACATAACTGATCTCAAACAACACATTACTGAAGACTAAGCATCTGAACTATAATCTAAACTACTCTAAACAATTATAGAGTCATAGTATCTCAAGTGGCCTTTTCTTGAGTGGCTACAATCTTAGCTACAAGTATTCAATATTCAATGTACAAGCTCAATTTATGAAATCATATTCTTATTGCAAATCAAAATGATCACATCAACTGAAATCAAACTTGCTGATTAAACAAAGACACTACTAACAAGACTTAGCACAAACTAGATACTCCCTAATCATCTAATCATCCCCTCAACTCAAGCATGAATATACACATATGGCTAAAAATGTGCATAAATACATGCCATAATTATTTAGGAATCATAAATTATTGTTCCCATAAGTTACTCCATTGTTTTCTGACTTCAAGAACTTTATATCCACGAGATAAACAAGAGGTGGAAGAGTTCAAATCAAACTAGAAGTCATTCCTTAACTGCTACCTTCAAACTCACCACCTTTTACTCAGTCAACTTCAGATGAGTGTTTCCCATTAAATGTTTTGAATTAACTCAAATGGTTAAATAGATTTTTGCTCCTCCTTTTCTTCTTTCTGAATCATTAAGAAAATATGGATTTTATTATGAATTGAGTGAGATACGCCTATTTTATTGAGACTAGTTTTTAACTTTTTCTGAAACTGGTTTTGACTTTTTCTGCTGTCTTTTATATTGCCACTTTTTTTGTAGTCAACTTAAAATGCATGTTTCTCATTAACTACTAGGAGTTAACTCAAAATATAAAAAGGATTTTTTCTTCTCCTTTTTATCTTTCCAAATAATTAAGAAAATCTGGATTTCATTAAGAAACGTGAGAGATATGCTCATTTTACTGAAACTCCTGGTTGACTTTTTTTTGCATTTCCAACAACTGCTAAATATTGACAAGTGTCAACTTGATTCTCCTTCTTTCCAGTTGCATGAACGACTCAAATATCTCACAAACAACATGTTAATCATCTCAAAACACTTATTGTTTAATAATAACCATTTATCATAATATTTGATCACAATTTAGCATTAACTAGCTAGACATACAAATGCTAATCAATAAATCATTAATCATAGTTAATGCTTCATAAATCTTGGTAATGTATGGAAATGACTTGGAAAGATATTGGAAACATAGGTTAAAGTATTATAGAGAAGGAATATAAATAGGACATTTTACAGCCTCATCAGACCTACCACTAGAGAAACACTAGTAGGCACTGAGTCCAAGACCACCGCAGTCGAGACAAATTCTAAAGAAACTCAAGTAGAGCCAAACACATTAGCGGGAGTGGGAATCCAAAATCCACACCTTAATATTATTTTCCTTCCACTTACAGACAAATAAATTCAGGCAAGAATTAAGAATGCCTTTGTCACCAACAGGAGAAAATGAAAGGGAAGCCAAAATGGGAGAGTTAAGGGAAAATACATCAACTTTCTCTTTGTCTAGAGAATTATTATAAAAAAACTGAAGACAATTAGAACTAATCTGGCCACGCAAGGAATAAATTTGACAAAAGGGAGTAGATTTTTTATATTCCAACCTATGTGTCCAAGACTCCAACCAGGACCTCAACTCAACTAAAACTAGAAGAAAGGTACCTAGGACCATCGAAACATAGAAACAAGCAAAAAAAAATTGGCTTTGTTCTTAGCGATTGTGTTAACACCCAAGAACTCTCCAAAGGAGTTGGAAATCTCCTCAAACACTTCTTCACCTAGAATTCCAAGGGTAAGCTAGGGAGATGGACCTAAGTTGGTAAAACACTGAAGCGATGCACCATGAGATAAAAACCGGAGCTCAATTTATAAAGTTGGAGGGGTTGTTCACCATAAAATCAAGGCCCAAGAGCCAAGATACGAACATAGTCTTCCTTTAAGGAGAAAGAGAAGCAAAAACAACCCTTAAGGAGGGTTGAGACAGAAACAAAGCCTTTCAAATCCCAAGACTTCGCTACCTACTTTCTAGTAAGAAAAATATTAGGTCTTCGACCTCTAAACATAGCAACCAAGGAGTTCAACATTTTAGCAATAGATCAATCAAGGGAAGGGTCAAAGATGTTGATATCATGCTTTTAATAGATTGATCAAGTACCAACCTTTGACTTATCAATCAAGAACCCACCCTTCAAAGGAACCTAGGAATTTACAAAAGGATTCTTCCAGGCCCCACATAAGAATTAGAGAGAGGAGAACCTAGAGGAGAAGAAGACCTACTCACCTTGGAATCACCTCCCAAAGTCTCCAACTTGTCCTATTCAAAGGTATTTGGAAAGCCGATCTCAAGGAAAAAGGTGAGCTAGTTAGATTATTGATTATAAGGGTCTCCCTTTCTAGTGTAAGAGATGTTTTTCTACTGGTCACCTGGCTGTTGATTGTTTTAAATATTATCACAATGATGCAACGTGGTGGAAAAAATGCTCTTTGTGAGCATCTTACCATTGGAGAATTTTTAATCTTGAGCTTGATTCTATAGATTAGAATTTATTTTTGATGGTTGCAACTACATCTAAAATTCTTGATGGTTTGAAGTTGGTTTTAGAGTCTACGGTGACTTTTGAGATTCATGATGGTCTTATTGAGTAGTGTGTGAATTCAAATTTACTTCTAAAGCCTTATTAATGATCTGTCTTTGGTTTCTACTCTAGCATCTCTTCCTTCAAACCCTTTGGCACCTAGTCTTTGCTCTTCTCCTTGCTTGATTCATTTGGAGGATGATCTTTCTTAGGTGGTTGTGCAACATAGAAAGAGGGATCTTCCTAACCATAACCATGCTTCTCTATGCTTGGTTAAGGGTGCTCGTGGTGGAAAATAAACTCCAAAGGCGGTTTAGTTTCTACGGTTTTCAACTATTTGTAATATGTTTTAGGGTGCCTTCAAAGCCTTCTTGTGCTTAGTTGGTTGTTGGTTTCCATAAACTAGCTTTCTACTATTTGGCATAGCTTATCTTGTGCACTAGTTTTTATATCTTTGTAAAAGATTTTAGTCCCTTAAAAACTTGCTTTACCCTTAATCATAAACAAATGTTAAATTAAATTAATTGATCAAATTTTTTATTTTAATTGTAAATTATATGATTTAATTTAGATTCTAGATCTTAATGTTTCAATTCAGATCTTCAATTTTTAATCCGTTAATTTAAATTTTAAAAATTCAATGGTTCAATTAAACTACATTTTTAATTAGAATCTACAACACTAAAAAAATCATACAAAAATTAAATTAAAAATTGAACACATAAAATACACAAAATATTGTATAATAAACATAAACTATTTATTGAAAAAACTAAAACATTTAATATTTAAATTTGATTAAGTGTACAAAAATTATAATAAATTAGAACATTTTATTTTTACATTTGATTACAATTACTAAATTTTTTTTTTCTCCAACCATGTTTGACCTTTATTAATATTAATAATTTTGTAAAACCGTGTTTACAAATATACTTTTTTCATTTATTATATCTTAATTCTCGCCTATGTTTTATCTATTTCAGCCCTAAAGATTAACTTCAACTTTACAGAAACATGAATACATAACATATCATACTTTTGTGTGTACTGAACAAAATTGTAATAGTCATAGAAACCAATTATAATCTTCCATTAACATTAATACGCAAAATAAAATAAACATCAATTTGTCAATTACTTTGAAACACATCAATACTTGCAGGTGAAGCACGTGAACCAAGCAATGTTAGTAATTCTTCTGTAAGACGAGAAGTTTGACGAGAAGTTTTCATCAACAACATGACGGAAAGCAGTTGCACCATTAATCTTTAATAATGTCTTCAAACATTTAATCTCATGCTTTGATATGCATAAAACAAAGAAATACTGCATTATCGCTGAGCACCAATAACAAACAACTTCTATATTATTACTAATACCAAGGAACGCATTTCCCTTCACTATAGTCCAGATCATACAAACATGTGATTGTCATGGATATCAAAAGCATCAGAGACCCAGACCAGAAATGTTTCACGCGACATATGAATGAATAAATATTTGTATTTTACACCACAGCACATCGAATAAACAACAAAATATCAAAGTGACTTTGAATTTGCTTCTTTAAAACAATCTGTATAATATAATGCACTCATCAGGCTTTAATGGCTACCCACGACGTTCAGTTTCATTGTCTACTGTAACTCACTACAGGAAGTTAATATAAGAAACACGAAATAGTACTATGGCTGCTGATTCAACGAAATTAACAAGTCTTGTAAACCTAATGTGGAATAAATATTTTAGACAAACTCTTAGACAACTTATTTACAGAAGTTTAATATTTCATAAGGTACCAAACGACTTTCAAGAATCTGTTTGGCCTTGACTGCATGGTAAATATATTAAGAAAACAGGAGGTACAATAACAGCAAAACAACATCTGGCTTTCAGAAGACATAGACTCTGATATGCCACCTATTTGCATGGATGGAATGACAAACAAATAGAAACAAATTCATATTACCTGTGCAACAGCTAATAGATCATCCTAGATGTCCAAGATCAGCTAAGCTTTAAAAAGTAAATTTTTTTTTCCAACTGCTTCATTTTCCAATCATTCTACTGCCATGAAGATTTGACAACTACTGTCAAGGATCTGGGCAGTGTGGAGGATGAAGTATTGAGGAACTGCAGGAATCAGAGCGAGATTCAGGTGCTCCAATGTTGCTACATGCTTGATCAAAGACTGATTCATGATCAATAGAATGCAACTGTTGCTGCACCATAGTGCCATCTGGTCGAAGAAGCATATGCTGGCGTTGCAGATTATTGAAAACTGATAAACTGTGGTCTGAATCAAATGAGGGGTGTCCCAACATTTGCCTGTTAAAATACTGCCTGTGCATCAGATTTTGGTGATACTGAAAAGACGGCAGAGAGAGTTGCTGAAGTGATATTGGAAGAGCAGCATAACGCTGAATTGGGTAACTGTGAAGACAGATATTCTGCTGTTGCAGATCAAAGACAGGATTATGGGCGATCTGTGTATGCTGATGGAGCTCTGGACATTCATAAAAGCATGGTGGGAAGTAAGCGCATTTGGGAAAGTCAGAAGAAGCGGCGCCGTGTGCAAACAAATTACGGCAACCTAACAGCGCCGAATTTTCTAGTGGCGGTGTGAATGCTGAATTTGTTGATATCGGGATTGCGGCTGGAAATGGAATTCTGTCTGTACCTTGAAGATTTGATTTGTCTCTAACTTGATTAGTGGGGCTGGAATCGGCGAGGTGGGCTCTCTCTGGAAAATTTAGCTTGGCTTTTGTACCTCTGAATTTTAAGGCGGCTTCGTCGTATGCTTCTGCTGCGTCTTCTGCAGTCTGAAACGTGCCGAGCCACACTCTAGCCGCTTTTTTTGGATCACGAATTTCGGCTGCCCACTTTCCCCACGGTCTCTGTCTTACTCCTCTATAACGCCTCTTTCGACTTTGCTGTTGTTGCACACCCGGATCTGCTTTAGGAATTACAAATGGCTCTTCGCCTTCAGTCATCAATTCTTCATTGAATGCAGGATATGTCTGCTGGTTTCGCTTAGTGCCACTGGTTTCTGGATTCCATACAACAACGATAAGTACAACACATCATTAAAAAAATTAGTTTCTTTCTAACAATACCTCCATTGATGGATTTTGAATTCATTCATTATTGAATCTTATAGTACACTAGCAATAAAACACCTTCGTTGACCGATTCCTTTACTCTTTTATGGTTGAATCTTCTCTTACTCATTCATGGTCGAATCTTCATAGGACACTAGCAATATCTTCATTTATCGATTTGTTTACTCTTTCATTGTTGAATCAATTGAAACACTAGCAGTACCTTCTTTGATTGATTTTTTTACCTATTCATTATTGATTTTTTATACAACACTAGCAATATCGTAATTGATATTTTTCTAGCAATATCGTAATTGATATTTTTCTAACTCATTCGTCCATGGATGAATCTTCGTCAAGCTCTAGCAATACTTTCATTGATTACTTTTCTAATTCATTTTTGGATAAAAACTGGAATTTCTGATTTTGATTGTATATGTTTTTTAGTATTAATGTTTCGAAGCACACTCTGTGATCTATCATCTGAATGTAAGAACAAAGAGCATGAAGGATATAAACAATAGAATATTTAGTATTTATTTTCAGTATGTATACTAGTTCATCTATTTTATTTCCTAGAAGGATCACGTCTATCTGTTTTCAACCCTCTTCTTTTTTTATCATTAATATCAGGAATCATATTTCATTATCTATCATTAACAGTTAAACAGAAGAAAACATCCCACAATTTTCTTTTCTGTAACTGTGTAACTGTTTAATTATGATGTCCATTATATTTTCTAGACGATGGAAAAATTGAACATAGTTAAATCTAAAAAATTATCAAACTGATCATTATAGATGAAATGTTTTCTCCTCTCTAACTAGTTATTGATGATGACTCGTGTTCAGTATGATCCGAATACATTGATGATTAAAAAACTGCAGACAGTTAAATCCAAAAATTTATCAAAACTACTGCTAGAAATAGATTAAGTCGATACTATTTAATGTAATCACCATTCTTTCGTTTGTAGTCTCAGCAGTTTATAGCAGACGGAAAGCTTTTATACATTCCAACCAAGCACCATGGCAGATCATGGATTTATAATTTTTTGGTTCCAACATGGAATGGTAGAGCATTCTGCTGTGATAAGGTGAATAACTTTTCAGGTGGAAAACCCTTTGCCTCCAAGGGTTACTAGAGCTGAAGAACTAGATATTGTCTTCGGACAGTTCAATAGTTTTCTCATTTGTTTGATGACAAAAACTTAATTGGCGATTTTCCTTTTTACTTTTGGAAATAATACATATTACACATTCTTATCATTGTTTGACTGCACTAATCTGACTTCCATGTATTGCTTCAACACGAAGTTGATACATTTGTAGGTGCAGTAAATTGAAAGGAGTAAGCATCGTTTAAAATAAAATATTGATCGTATTTGTGTCAAGAACGTTGTTGTTTATGCCTCAGTTTCTAATTTCCGAAATTACTCCGAACAAAAACAATTTCTGATTACTTAGGGTGTAGATCGACTCTATTTTGGATTACGTTAAAATTGTTTGGCTTCAATCCATTTCGTGTGTTGTATATTTATCTCTCAAAATTTAAGCAGGTCATTGAGCTTGCAGCTAAACAGACACCCGATGTAATGGAGTATTGCAAATATAGGGTATTAAAACATTAAAAAGTATGAAAATAAAACTCATCTTTATTGGGTTGCTTATAGATTTGATTATGTGAATTTATTTCTTTAAAGATTTTAATGAAGATTTTAATTATTCTTCATAATTATTTATCGTAAAATATAACTCAAAACGCTGCAAAAATTTCATACGATCAATTAATAATGTCTGCAAATAAAATTATTGTATCCAGAAAACCATTGTTTAGATTTTGACTGGATTGGAGAGCACCAACCACAAATCCTAACGAGGATGCGAAAATTTTCACAAGAAAAGGAAACAGCTTTTGATATTTTGGGGTTAAGATCTCCAAATAAAATCAGTGAAAGAGCTTTTGATAATTTTCTACAAAAGATTTCAGATTTGAAAACAAAATCGAAAAGAGCAGCGTATTCACCTTGAGGAGATACAGCAGAAAAATGAGGATCAGAAACTTCAGTCTTCACGTAGACAGGGTTTAGGATTTGTGGCATCTGCTGATCATCCCGTTCTCTCTTGTGTCCGGTGACAGAGAGATCCACTTTGTCTTCGATTGGACGAACGATATCTCCAGCAATAACATGTGTCAGAACAGAAATCATGGCCACCATGTCTTTATTACAACGATCAACCATGGATGAAGGGAAAGGCGGATTTAGAAAATGGAACCATTCCGGGTTCCATTCCAGATCTGATTCATTTCTCGGGTTCGCCACTTTGAACTTCTCTTTCATGCACACTAAATTGAGGGCTTTCAGAATAGCTCAAATAATTGCCAAATCAAAGAGCAACAGCCGACTACTTTCGGCAACAAATAAAAGTGAAATCCAAAACCCTCCATTTCATTAACTTCGATTTGAACTTTTAATGAAGATGCATTCACACAAAACATCTTTAATTTATTTCTCTACTTAGCTCTTGCACTGCATTAGGGTTACAATCCACAAGACTCCTTGCCAGTCAATCTTAAACCCCCAAATACGCAAAGATCGGTATTTTTCTACTTGATGAGCGACTTAAAGACTCGTACAATGATCTCCGATCACTACTAAACGACTCACGACCGCTCTGTTCATTCTCGACAGCTCTTCTCAGAAGACTTCCATTGGCCTGATTCAGATCTAAAAAAACGATTTTCATCTATTCTAATGGCTTCCGCTTTCAAGCATTTGCTATGAGGGCATATTCTGTCCCCTTTGTCGTCTGCGGTTAATGCTGCACCGCTACTATTTGCTGTTTTGTTTGGCCATTTTGAATGCGACCGTATAATAGTTGTCCATTCCCGCAACTTTAGCCATTTCTTCTAAATTGTCTAGATTGGCTGGCCAGGGTCACAATTTTACGTCATAAGGGAAACGTATGTACCGTTAGCGCAAATTATACGCAAATTTTCTTTCTTAATTCTCAAGGAAAAATATATTCTCTATATTCTCTCTTTTGAAATATATAGTATTTAAATTTGAATGAATAGGTGCTACTTGCATAGTACTTGTCTCTAAAATAATGTAATAGTAGAAATTAATAAAATTCTGTTTTGTAATATTATATTGTCAATTTTTTTTAGTTTGATGATTGTTCAATATTATTATTTTGTTACATATATAAATTGTCAAATTTAAGACAAAATGTAAGAGTTTCCCATTACACAATGTCTTTAAAAATTAATAAATTTTATAGCATACATAGTATTATTAATATACTCATATTAATATTAATACTAATACTAATACTAATATTAGATAGTAAAAGTGTGTTTGGTGACAAGATCATATGGTTTTGAAGGTGGAGATCAATGTTTGAATCCCTATTCTAACAACTATGGCTAGAAGTTTATGTGGCAAGTCATGGAATTCAAATGTGACTTTTGAGTTGATCATTTTGAAGGAGAAGAGGTCCACTTTGTAACTTTTGCTGATGTAGGACTAATCTAAATAATTTGTCCTAATTGATTCATAACTCTATTAAAAAAAAACTGAATGTCAAAAGTATATTAATATTCATATCATATTATTGATTGTAATTATTAATATTAATATACTCATATTATGCTATATTTATATTAATATAATAATATTAAATAGAAAAATAAATTGAAATTCAAAATTTGATTGATTTTGAATTATTGAGAATCACATTGATGTTCAAGTTAAGATAACTATTATTCAAAATAAATAAAAATGTGAACTATTTATTGGCAAGGGACTAATCTTAGCTAGAATTTTATTATAAGCTCGTGATAGCTCTTAAAAAAACATGATATTGGACAAGCATATACTTATGATATTTAAAACTTGGTTGCAAAACATGCATTAACTATGTATACTTTGATTACATGAAATACACATAATAATGATACACAATTTGAGTGTGCTAAAATTTGGTTATAGACTGAAGTATGTATACATGAAAATTAACCAGTACATTTCTTCTTATTTTTTTTTATTCTCATTAAATTAATTGAATTAATTTATTATTTAATTAAGATAAGGAGCTTTTTTCATTCATCTTTCAAATTCAAAATTTTCTTCCATTACTTATGTTAAGAAAATATTTTATTATTATTTAATTCAATAATTTTCTCTTCTATATTTAAATTGTTAGATTTTCCCTAATTTTAATCGAGTATTTTTTCACTATGATTCAATTAATTATAATATATATAAGAGGTGTCCCTTCATCAAGGGACACCACTCTTATTAATATATATTAAAATAATTTATATATTAATATATTAAATAATTATATTAATATAATATCAATATATTATTATATTATTTATCATAATTATTATAATTATATTACCTCACAATAATAATGTCAATATATAAACACAATCTTTGTGTTATTTATGCAGGCTTGTGGATTCCAACCATAGCTACAATAAAAATCAACACTCCCTCTTAGCTAGGAAAGAATCATTCTCTAAATATGAGTCAAATAATGACATTCACCATGGATAGTCCCAGAGGGAGGATCCATCATGGCTACACCCATGAGTGGAAATACAAATGAACACATCATCATGGCTAATCCCATGGATGATGAAAGAATAGATATTGCCTCACTGTGAAATCAACCATTATAGATTATCCATAGATATCACCTCACGTGATATCCATCATTATAGATTTTTCATAGATATCACCTCACGTGATATCTACCATTATGGCTTTCCATAAATATCACTTAACGTGGTATCCACCATTATGGATTTTCATAGATATCACCTCACGTGATATCCACCATTATGGCTTTCTATAAATATAACTTTACATGATATCCACCATTATGGATTTTCATAGATATCACCTCATGTGATAACCACCATTGTGGCTTTCCATAAATATCGCTTTACATGATATCAACCATTATGGATTTTCATAGATATCACCTCACGTGATATCAACCACTATTGTAAGATCGTCACCTCACAATGATGGTAAGATGTACAAGTGTTCATCATTTTGAGATCATCACCTTACAATGATATTCACCATGGCTCATCTAGAGGGTGAACACAAGTAAAAGAAAATAACCACAAACTCTCTTAGGTGGTGTTATCATGGTGTAACACACATGACATCCACCATGAACTATATCAGAGAGTGGATCCCCTATGGCTACTCCTAGAGGGTGGAACAAGGACTTTCACCTAAAAATTCTCTCTAACAAAGAAGAATGCATTACAAGGGCTGATACCTCAAACATCTCTCTCAGAGAGGAATGAATTAAAGTAAATCTCAATAAATCACTGATGATGAGATCCCTCTCAACAAGGGCTTCATTCTCCACAACTCCAATTTTCTCTCAAAATATGCACAAACTATACTTTGGCAAGAGGCTTGGTGAGAATATCGGCCATCTATTCTTCAGTCATAATGTACCTCAGCTAAATAGAATTCCTATCCACCATATCTCTAATATACTTTGCATCACTCTTGGTGAGCCCCAACATATCTAGGAATATCATGACTTAGGTGTGCACACAAAGGAATTGCAACCTACACATATGGGAATCCATCCCATGAATCATAGTCCTTAGACTACTTGAGTTTCTTAATCACTAGAGAAACCATATCAACATGGTCTACTCCCTCTGAATCAAGATCCTCAGATGTCAATTGATGCAGGTTCTCTAGCTGCTCCTTCTATCATGGATACCTAGTTCACATACTCCAATCATGGAAGATATATTTCACCAAGAGACTCTCATCATCTGAAACATATTTATTTGTTCAATGACCACAACATTGTTTGCAAGAGAAATTTCCCATACACAAATGTACTTGTTTGATTCCATAGTAACATGAGTGAATGTAATAAACTATGGATTTATCCCCAGGCATGGAAAAAATATATTTTCATGATAATGCGGCTCCCTTCTAAAGCTCCAAGTACATGCATCAACCTCCTAACATCCTTTTTCAAGGTTGTCTCCAATGGATTTGTTAGACTCCCTCTAAATCTGATATCAATCTTTAACTCAGTTCCATAACTGCAAGCATCAATTTATTTCTCCCTTGAATGCAATCTCTTATGCTTCTTGATCCATCCTAAAAGAATTTCAGAGAGATTACAAATAGTTCATAAAACCAAACTATTCCAAAGCGAAATACCAATGATAGAAGCATACACAATTTAGTATTCCACTATTATAACATGAATTAATAAAAATAATTCATTAATATTATTCAGGGGTATGAAGTAATTATCTCTTATAGTCTAATATTGCAGACCTCTAGAAATTTCTTCCACTAAACTCAGTCTCCCTTGTTTACTCTACAACAACTAATGACAAGAATGCTTCTGAGTTGTCCTCACTCACAATGTGTAATGTCTTTCTGGATTGGGAAAATTATGACAAACTGTCTTGTCCATAGTTGCACAACACCGAATACGTTCACGATTGTAGTATGCAACATTAGTCCACCAATCTGCTATAGATTTAGCATAACAAAGAATCAAATTCTCAATAGGCACTGCCAAATATAAATCTACACCAAGGAAATTGTAATAAAGGGTTTCTAGTGGGAAATTAAGCAAATTAGTCACTCGAGCCAGAAATCTTGTAAAATTCTATCAGTAACTCAACCATAAGCCTTAAGATTATTTAATCATGAACAATCCCTGTGAATGAACCCACACACAAATAAAATGCTGAAAATCAATAGCTATCCATGCTTGATTAGTTGTGATTCTCATATCAATAATCCCGACAATACCAAAATCAATCTCCAGTTTTTGCAAATGTACTTATTAAAAACATATGCCTCTAACAAATTCCAAACTATACTTACACTCAGCTATTGTATGATCTTGAGTCAATGCTTTTGCTAATTTCTATGTGTTGAAAGACTTCTACTTTAAGGACCCCTCATCATCACATAGCTAATGTAGACATAGGTGCTTCAACCCTTATGCTTCCAAAAGCCCGTCAGAGGATGTTCATACCATATAATCACCTTGAGACTTGTTTATATGCTGAAATTTGACAATAATAATAATAGTTGAAACTCTCTATGCCACTAGAGTTATTTGTGTCCAAGAAAATGGACTGTCATTTTCTGGTCTCACCCAATACCCATTTCATAATTTTTAAATACATGGTCTCCTGATAATAATCACAGAGGATATCATTGATTCCTAGCTCCAAAAATATGTATCTTTCCTCCAATCATATGCACCCTTAAACTAGGCACAAGTAGTGATTTCAGATGACTATGACGAGACCCAAGTGGTAAAAATGACCACAAGGAATTCCTTCCATACTTTATTCATACAAATTAATGTCGGCAGATGACTATCCACCTATGGTGCAACAGAAACATGATTTTCTAGGGTGCATGATGCTTGTATCCCATTTCCAATGCTTCCTTCTTTAGTATAGTTTCTCATGGTAATTTGATAAAAAAAAATTCTAGCCACCTTCAATCAATAAAAAGGTTCTCTCATGCCAAACATGAATAACCTTGTCCTAAAACTATCCTATGATAATCACCTACACACCAGATTCAATATTTTTGTTTTGAAAGATGAAATTGCATGGTTTCTTTTGGAAAGATTTAGGTTAGGGACTGAGAGCAAGGATCAGTACCTCAAACAATTCACACTTATGCCCTATCAATCTCAAACTTATACTCTTATGTTTACCAATATTGATATCTATTATGTCTATATATGACAAGTGTTGTAATATTAACTGATAAATAATAACTAATAGCTTTGCAAATAGTCAAACATGTACAACATATAAATACTCAAACACTTAACACAATATTTTGCTGTCACAGAAAACCCTTGGTGTGAGGTAAAAATTGTGGTGGGGAGGCAACCTATAACTTTATCACTACAATAATAAGGTGCTCGATTAAGACCTTACAAAAGTACTGTTAAATGCTACCCAGTTATGGGATTTTCCTAGATACCTGATAAAGTCTTATACTCTATTTGGAGTATCCCGGTTAAAGGATTTTATCCCACTTATGCAGTTTTCATCCTATTAAAGGATTTACAATAAGTTCCTGAATAGAACTTCTCACTCTTGTTAGAGATTAGCCGATTAAGGAATTTCACAATCTTGTTTCTAAACTATTAGGAATAAGTCAACAAGAAATTTTACCTGTGAATGCTTTCTTCTAAAGCTTGTCAGATCTTGTTCTTCTCTGTTCCTTCTCTGATTTACACTTCACTTGTCTTCACTAATACTTGTTCATAGACTATGATGTCGTTTCTTTCTTCTTTTCCTTCTCTTTGTATCTCTTTATCTCTAATCTCCTTTTAAAGTATTTTATTGACCTATTTTTTGTTTTCCAAATGTTTTCCCTAATTAGGTTTACTTGATTCTTTCATAGGATGATATGATAATAAGGTGTCATCCTTGATTCTAGTCTTTTCATTTCCTCTCACTAATAAGACTTTTCTTATAGTCATAACCTCCTTTCCGATAAACTATAAGTTTTTGATAGTAGTCTATACTTGATGTTTGTTGCCTATCCTTGGTGTTAGTTGCCAACAATGACAATATGATCAAAAGAATTCTTTAGTATGTAGAGGATTTTGGAAAGTAACAATCTCCCCGTTTAGCATTGATGGCAAAACATTTCTTGCATCATGCTTCTTAACATTTTTATGTGTAGCTTCCCTTTTTTTATCTACTCTCTTCATCTTCTTCTTTCTCAATCTCATCCTTCTTCTTTACTCATCTCCCCCTTAGTTATTATTATTCTCATTGTTTCTCTTCCTATCACTCCCTTCTCTTTATTCTCCACCATTAACAACAATGCCAAAGGTGTCCAAAACACACAAAAATTGTGACTTCTATGGTATTAACTATTTTTTCTCCTCCTTTTTGCATTTTTCCAAAAACTACATTCTATTTCTCCTGTAGGTGATTAATCGCTGTGATATGACTCTTCATATTTATCATTTGGTTGGTAGTACCTTCGGTATCATTCTTGTCCATTGCGCTAAGGAATTTTGCTGTAGCGTGTATATGTTTTTGCATCATATCCATAAATATAAATCGTACATGATTCCTCAATAGATATACTAATACCTCTAAGTAGTTTCTTTGTGATCTCAATTGTTGTAGATAATGTCTCTTTCATATCCTCAAGTCTCTCCAATAATAAATTTGTAACTTCTATCAATTTAGTCATTATTCTGTCAGTAAATGATGTGTATTGTAGTTTCCCTCTGAGTTCCACTTTAAGATTTTGATTCCTTCTGACTGTATCCACAAATATTTTTAACTATGCTATAACCCATTCATTTTCATCAATAGTGATTTTTGGTAGTAGGCTTGATATTGTTTTAACTACTCTCTTCATGATCTTGGTTTTTTGTTTCTCCCATAAGTTCTTCTCTATAGTTGTCTTTTGTCTATATTTCTCTGCATATAATATATTTTCCTTGTAATGTAACTTACTTGGATCTTTCTTCAAAATAGAAAATTGAGGTCTTCCATCTAACTCTTAAATCTCTTCACTCTCTGAATATATGTTTCTCTTCTTTTGTACCGTTGTCATCATTTTCATAGTTTGTAAAGTTCTTGTAACTTATTCCTCTTAAGTTTTGATAATCTCACTGATAGCAGGTGCTATATCGATAGTCTTAGTTTCATGTTCAGTTCCATTGTATTCATTTGTATGTCTTGGTGTAAGTTGTTCCTCAAGATATTCATCTTCCTTTGTACTTGTATCATCATCATAATCATCATGTATTTCAATAGGTTGATCTTTTTTTCCTTCTTCAAATATTGTCGGGGTATCTTCTCTTTCTGTAGTAAAAATCATGTTCCATTTCTATAATGCATCTTCTTCTACTTCTTTATGTGACCCTACTAGTAATTTGTCTTTTCTGCTCTTCTTTAGAAATCTATTTTAATATTTTATCAATAGTAAATCAATCTCTTCTACACTTGTTTCTTCCTTAGTGATAATTAAAGTTCTTGCTTTTCTTAACTTTTCTTGTCTTGCGACTTCATTCCATCTTGTATTGATTTTGTCAAGTAGTTCCTCAAGAATGTTCTATTTCAACTTAGTTGGAAATCTTCTAAATTTGTGAAATCGAGCAAAAATTGCATCTTCAATAATTTTCTTGTCTTCTTTTGTCCAGGTCATGTACTTGTTTCCCTGTATGTGTCTGATAGATTTGTCCTCTCTTATTCCTTCCACTAAGTCTTTAGTTGTCCTTAGTATTCCAGATTTCATTTGATCAGTCTTAGGTTGATTTTCCTTTCTCTGTGATCTTGTGCTTGTTTTTGATATTCTGGATCTTGTTTTCTTAGGTTGTCTATGTTTAACTTGCTTAATCTTATCATAAGTCTCAGGAATTGTAGTTGATTTCTTCTTTCTTATTGTACCACTTGTAACCACCTAAATTTGGTCTGTCGCAACTATGGACCCTATTTGCCCTAAGGGTGATCATACCCTTGATTTATGTCCAAAAGACCCTGTTACTGCTTGGCATAATTCTTTTAATCAATTTAATATCCTAGGTGATTTTTATCACTGATTTATATTAACTATTATAGCCATACAATTCAAATCAATTTTGACCAATCAAATCAAATCAAAATCAAACATGGCTATAGTATTTAATTATAAAGGAATTAAATAAATCCCTAAATCAAATACCCACTTGTAATTACCCCATTCCCCTAGCCTATTTAATTTAATTAGAATGGCTATAGCTCTCTAATTGTTAAAAATCAATTTCATTGTTTAAATAATTAATTCCTATGTTTTTAAATGAATTAAATAAGTTTATTTCATTTATTAATATTCCCCTAAACCCTTGATGACATCATCATTTATTAATTAATTAATTAATTAATTATTTAATTTATTTATTTATTTTTATGTCATTAAATCCCTTTATCTTAATTAAAAATATTTAATTAAGAAATCCCTCCCAAAAATGTTTAAATCTTATTTAAACATTAT
>MU226461.1:2795216-2819993 GCA_018584345.1 Thuja plicata
TAGCCAAAGAGGGTGGATTTGATTTAATTAAAAGCACTTAGGACTTTTAGGATTAAATCAATTAATCATAGGGATTTTAGCTAATAGTCATTTGAGAATTAGGAATTTAAATGTGATGTCAGATTTATGCAAATTTGGGTTTTCTGCATTTGAAACTCAGTCAATTAGAGTCAATTAGGAGAAGAATTTGCCTAATACAATAGGACTTCGAAGATAAGAAAATGCACCAAAATTGATTAGATTGTTAGGTGCCAATTTTGGGGTGTTACAGTAGTCTTCTAGTCCAATTGTGGACTATATATAGAAAATGGCTCCTCGAGGTTCTTGAATCCATGGTGAGAAAACTATGTCTAGATGGAACTCAAGAGGAGCCAATGTTCATAATTTTCCTTTTTTTTTGTGCGAGAAGAGTTAGCCATGAATTTGGAGCTCTTGCTCTTGGCGAGCTTGGCTATAGCATGACTAGCGAAGAAAGAGAGAGAGTGGTGAAAAACTTGCAGGGCTAGATTGGATAACACAATCTATTGGTTGGATGATGACAAGGGAGTGGTAAGATAAATCTTTGAGTAGTAGTAGCACTGGAGGAGTCAAACTCAACAAGAAATGAGAGAAAATGCAGCATAAGACGTAATTATCCCTACAATTAAGGACAACATCCCTAAGAGTTTTCAAGGGTTGTACAGATGGTTTCAAGAACCCGCACCCTGAAAATATTCAATATTTTGGAAAAGGGAATCATAATATATAATTGTTTTGGGGTTCTTATGAGGTATTTGTGAAAGAATCCATAAATTGTGCCTGATTAGGGCTTCAAGTGGGAACTAGGCCTAATCCTAGATTGTAGGAGTTTGATGTTAGAATGGATGTTTTATGGCTTCAAATCCTCAATAATGTCATGAAATGATCCAATGAAGCAAGAAAAAAACCCTACAAGGTATGGTGAGTGTGTTGGGATAGGTTGATAGAATTCACCTTTGATGATTCAATGAGCATTAAGAAGGAACCTGATTTATAGAATAGATCTTGAGTAGGATGTAGTTCTTAGTGACTTACCTCAAGATTTGGGTTGAGAGATCCCTAGAAGGCCTAAGAAAGAGGCCTTGGAATAGATTCAAGCTGACTCTAGAAAGAAAGATCCCATTCCTATCAGATTGGTATCTGAACCTAAAGATTGTGATTGTGTTGTTTGGATGCTATCTTCACCAGCCTTAGTAGATTCATCCAAGATGGTGACTAATGATGAGCTAGAAAAGGATGTGGAAGAGAAGAAGGAGGAGAATAGACTCCTAAAGGAATAGTTGGCTGATATGGAAACTAAGTTAGAAGAAATGCAACATAGGGCTACAACAGTCAATGATCTTATGAGAGAGACTGAAGGAAAGGGTAAGTTAGTGGCTGAAGAAGATATAATACTAGAGAAAGACCCTTTGATTCAAGAAGAGCCATTCTTGAAAGCTTTAAAAGATATGAGTGGTAATTCCTCGGAAGGTATGCCTTTATTCAATGGCAAGATGGAACCAAAAGTCATCATGGAGTGGATAAAAGGACTTTAAAATCACTTTGAATATGATAATGTGACAAAGGCTCAAAAATTCAGAATAGCCAAGACAAGATTGAGAGGGACTACTCTCACTTGGTGGAATTTTGTTCAGGATGAACGATTCATAAAAGAGAAGAATCCTATAACTAGTTAGAAGGGCATGGTGGAACAAATTAGAGAAAATTACCTTCCTGATGACTATGAAGTGCAGTTGCACAAGAAAAGACAAAATTTGAGGCAAAAAGACCTAGAAGTCAGTGCCTATACAAAAGAGTTTCACACGTTATGCTTAAGTTCACATGTAATGGAATAGGAGAGCCTAAAATTGGCTAGATATTTGAATGGTCTCATGTGGAACATTCAAGAGGAAATTAGTCCCTTA
Organism: Thuja plicata; assembly: GCA_018584345.1. NCBI lineage: Eukaryota > Viridiplantae > Streptophyta > Pinopsida > Cupressales > Cupressaceae > Thuja > Thuja plicata. The sequence continues at coordinate 2,797,139 of MU226461.1, forward strand.
AGCCCGATGAGAGTGATGACATTAATTTTCCATTAGTATGCAAACAACACTTTCGGTAAGCCTACTCCAAAAGATAGGAAAGAGAAAATCGAAGATCAGATTAATAGATCACCAAAGATGACTAAGTACAGAGAAGAGTGATGACACAACTCAGTGTGTAAACCAAAAATGTAAAGATAGAAAGACAAAGATGAAATCGATAGAGGAACCCAACATGTAGGATACATGTAGACCGACAAGATAGTTATAGTGCAACCGACAGAACAAAACCGAAGGACAGTCAAGCATGATCGACAAACAAAATTGAAAGTTAGTTGCAGCCCGCAAAAAGTGGATCTAACTTCCATGTCAGATAAAGAAAGTGTATTCTATTTATAGGATATTTATTTGTTTTAAATCTATTTCTTTAGGGACAAGATTCATTAATGTAATTATTTTAATAAGTCTAACTGGTTTAAAACACATAGACTAGGAGATCAAGGTACAATTTGTAAACCCAATCTTAGAGTTAACCTTGTTTTTATCAAAACTTGATGAAGTCAATCCATCTATAAATAGATGACGCAATCATTCATTATGTATGTATGTGAGAAGAAAAAAGAGAGAGGAGAACAAAACGAGCACATCTATGGATTAGACTAAGAGTTTCAAGAACAAGAACAACAAAAGGAGGATTTGGTTAGCAGAACCAAGAACAGAGGAAACCGATAATCAGAGGTATTAATCAATCACAATTAGTTGATAATATTTTTCATGTAAACTAAATTGGATCTGTATCAAAAATAGGAGATTGCATTTTCCAGGTCTATTTGTAATTTTCCATCATTCTAACAAGTGGAGAAAAGTGTAAAAGTCCTTTCATGGAAGGTGGATTTAACAGTCCAATATCAAATATCTTAACCAAGTGCACACTCAACAGTGTTTCTAAATCTCTTAACAAAGTATACTTTAGTAGGTCTCCACCGATACTCCTAACAGGATAGATCATCAGAAGTGATAAAATTGTAAGCCTTAACTGACCCCTTCCAATTTGCAGATAGTGAAGTTTTGTGGGTGCCATTCCCACCACAGTTTTTACTTCCTAACAATATTTTTATGTGATATCATATCTTGTGTTATGTGTCAATTACTTTCGTGAATGTTTCTATGAATGATTCACATGTATGTTAATGTTATGAATTGATATAACTCACATCAAGATAGTTTAGATGAGATTGAATGGATATGCAATTGATTACAAAGGTTAATTGATTAAAAGATACAAAAAGTTTTAGAGGTATTGATTCACCCCTCCCCTCTCAATACATACTTCTTGTTAATGCCAACAATTGGTATCACAGAAGATTCTCTTCTTGGAAAGCTTAAAGGCTTAAGAGAAAAGATCATACAATGGAGAAGTACAAACTTGATAAAAATATTGAGAATAAAAAGCTTGAAATTCAGATGTTCTATGAACAGTATAAAGAAGCTAGAATCAACATGAGATAGCTGCTAGATGAAAGAAAGAATATGGCATCTCATTGTAATGAGACAAATTATCATGAGGAAGAGACACCATATTTATTTGACTCTTCAGGATCAACTACAAGAAAATAATTAGATACATCAGAAGAAAGCATCACATGCCTAACTGAAATCAATCTACATCTGGCTAGACAAGTTAAATCTCTGCAAATTGGTCAAGAGACACAAATGTTAATGGTGATTGATGTCATGAAAAATACTAGGAAATCTGAACAAGAAATAACACTAGCTATTGATGATAGAAGAAAGATCATAGAAAAGATACAATAAAAAGAGTTTGAAATTCAAAGAATTATAGAGCATCACCATGAGATTACAAATCAGATTATTCTTATGAGTCAAGAAGAAAACATAATAAATTTTTAACTCATTGAAATAATAGAAGCTATTAGTGAACTGAGGGATGAGAATTAAAAGTTAAACCATGAAATAAGAATCCAGCAATAACATAATGAAATTATCAAAAAGGATGAAGAAAGAAATAAAAGAATGGATGATTTTCTTGAAGGACAACAAAGAGTCAACAACAACAATAGTCTAGGTTTTACTGAAAATGGAGAATCATCAAATCAAACTAATCCAAAGAATGTCTATGAAAATCCAAGACTAAGAAAGCTGAAATGCAATCACTATGGAAAGAAAGGCCTTACATCAAATGTATGCAGAGGCAAAATGAATGGTATTCCTAAATCTACATCTTCATTCATAGGATTCTGTAATAAGTGTAACAAGAAAGGTCATAAAGCATATGAATGTAAGTCTAAGATGAAGCAACCAAAGAAGGAAACCTACATGGACAAATACTATCCTACATGAAAAATGAATGGGCACACAACTCTTGAATGCTAGAAAAATAAAAGACAAGCATGGAAGCCTAAAGGTCAAGAAACTCCCTATCAACTAAAAAGAGTCGGTAATCAGTATGTATGGGACTACAATACTTGGACAATTTGTACAACATGTGGAAGATATGGTCACATAGATACAAACTATATGAGACAATGGACTAGAAATTTTAGAGGATGGACTAACCTCGAAATGGCATGCTTACACTATCATAAATTTGGTCATCTCAAGAAACACCACAGTCACCGAATGACAGAGACAATCACATGTCCCAATGGAAACACCATTGAAGACATCTGGAGGGAAAGAGACAAAATGTCAAGAAAATCTTCAAACAATGATGAAGCTAGAATGAGAAATGCAAATGGTGACACCCCATCGAATGGATCTGGTGACATTACCAGCCCCACCTAAGCAGAACAAGTATGGAACTGCATTACCCTAAGTTATCACTTTACATCAGTTCCATAGTATGTTGATATAAATGCCAAATTAGCATAAGACAGATGCATCATGGAATTAATTGTTAAAATATGTGAGAACTATGCTTTTGGGCATATATACCGAAACTCGTTTGTATACACTCAAAGCTAAGACTGCCTACATTTACCAAGAAGTGTAAGTTAAAAGAAAAATTTTCTAGTATAGATCGATCCTCGTTAGTAAACAAGCAAATGAACAAGCTGTCAGTGATACTGAAACCTATCGGTAAAAGAAAAGTGAACATCGACTACTCTGAAATGTTATTAGTGTCACCAAAGGAAGTAAAGTATTCACCGACAAACTTTGTCTTCATACGCCAAGGATTTGGTGAGCATTTATGCCACACATTTTAGGGCAACAACTATAAATAGGGCTTCAGAACAACTCATTTGTTCATGACACCTAGAGCAGAGCGACAAAGGTGATTTTTGAGAAAAGAGAGAAGGGATCAAAAATAGATCATGACTTGAACATCAACACCCCAAAGCACTTTAGAGATTGTTGCTACATTAAACAGTAAGTTACAAAGAACTGACAACTCTATTTTTATGAAATACACAAGAAGCCCTAAATTTGGAAATGGTCTCAACTTCATGAACCATGAAATCCAAAAATGAAAATAAAGATGAGTTCAAGCACATAAAAAACATGGCATGTGAGGAACCCAATTAAAAGATCCATCCAGAGGTTGCCTCACAACCCAACAATGCTGGAGCATTTTTATGCATCCCAGTAAGGGGTTTGCTAGTGGAAGATGTTAGATCTTTCATACACTGCAAGATAGCAAAGATAGGATCTTTAGAGGTTGAGGAAGCTTATAATAAGTTGTTTAATGATGATGGAACACTTAAGGATGAGCCCAAAAATATTGAAGTGAAAGGGCTCACCAATGCCCTAATGTTTTCAAAAAATTTCAAAACTGAATGGATTTGGTTAGTACTAAGTAGAATGCACAAAAACAAGTTATGGCTGGATGAATAAAAGGCTATAACCCGAGATGTCATCCATATGGTCACTGATTACCACGTAACTAATAAAGTAAAGGCACTGAAGCATCCATCGAAGGCTGAGACCGAAAAGATGACAGAAGCCAAATGGGATGGCCAAGGATTGAAAGTTACCACAATAACCGATGATGAGATCAAGTTTGGTGCATGAGTCTTGGGCTATAAATTATTCCAGGCAAGCAAATTGAACAAAATAGCATCAATAGCAGTTGACACAAAATATAAGATTGTGAAGAAGGGTACACAATTAGACTTATCTGAGCTACTCCTGAATCAGTTGAAAGACAACCTAAAGACAACCATGAATGCAAAGTCAAACACTTGTAAGTTTGGCTCACTAATAATGTTTATCTTCTTTTAATTTCAATAAAAATTCCCATCATTTGGAGATGTAAAATGGGATAGCACCAAACCGGTGACCATGCAAATCAGTGAGCACATAGCTGCACTGGGAGATAACTTTGAAACAGTCATAGATGAATACTTCAATGTATTCAAAGACCAAATTCAAAAGAGGGTAAGAATCCCTGAGAAACTCATTTAAAATTATAAGGATGAGATATGCTTCATGGTTGATACAGATAATACATATGTCAAACCTATTGTAGCAGGGACAACGTGGTTACAACCATTGGAATATGAGATCAACATTGATATTGCTACAAAGGAAATTGATGCCTTAATTGATGAACCACTGGATAAGAAACAAAAAAGGTTTGGCACATATGAAGAGGCCAAGAAAAGAATTAAATCAGGCCTAGTTGTCAAGAAGATAGTCAAGAAGAAGGACAAGATTGTGAAGAATATCAAGAAGATTTTGTCAGCAACCGAGGAAGAAGCTGAGAAAGATGAAGAAGTTGAACAAGAGGAGGAAACCAAATAACATTTATCCCTCGGTAAAGATGAAGAAAAGAATTACTCCAAGGAAAAGAATCTCAAGAATATTCTATCAACAACTGAGGAAGAAGCTAAGCAAGATGAAGAAGTTGAAAAAGAGGAGGAAACCAAAGAACAATTATCTATCGGTAAAGATGAAGAAAAGAATGACTATGAGGAAACAGAGTCAGATTCGCCACCTCCTCCACCATCTAAGAAACCAAGGACAACATTTTCTTCTAGGAAAAGAAGCCAAATGTCAAAAGAATCTACACCTTCACCTTTGAAGAAAGGTAAAGTAAAAACATACAAGAGGAAAGTTGCCACACCAAAGAGAGGATAAAACAAAAGAGGTAGGAAATTCATCTGAACCTGAGAGGATATAGAAGACACCAAGAAGGATGAAGCCATAGAGGTAGAGAATGTCAAGGTAAAAGAATTAAATCGATCAGATTTCCACAATCCATTGAGTTTATAACTAGATTTCTGGTTTTGATTGTGTGTGTTTTTAAGCTGAATCTAAATCTATTGATGACATTTGTGTATATATTACGAATTCTGGATCAATTACAGATCCAAAGATTAGAAAATGGCTGAAACTAAATCAAGAAGATCAAAATGAAATTGAGGATTCCATCATAGCTAAAATGTACAACTTAAAATATATACCAATGCAATTTGAAGGTAGTCATGTAACAAGAGAACTATTGTACAAACTTTACTCCAGTGGACATTTTCTTTGAAAAATGAGAAAGAAATTAGAGAAAGAGTACTTGTTTCTCTCATTACACTTGAATCAAAGAAGGAAGAGATAGAAGAGATGATGGAGAAACACAAGAAGGAATTCTCACCAAAGATGAGATCTTATAAATTTCTTTTAGGAAGGATAATAGAGCTTGAACAAGATAGCCACAAGAAATGGTGCAAGATTATAAATTCACCTATTGAGGAGGTAAGCCCTGACAAAGACCTTCAACAATAAGATGTTGACAAGGAAACCCAAGATGACACATATATTGAGTTAGACAAAGAAGAAGATGATACAATAGGCAAAAAGACTTCAGATGTTGTAGATGATACATGAGAAGATACCAAAAATGACCACATTGTGGATACAAATGTTGTTAACATTACCAATGACCCAACAAAGGAAATCAACAAAGATGAAGATGTCACTGCTGAAAAAGACAAAACTGATGAGCAAGACAGAACAGTTGATAATGCACAGGTGAACATTCTAGACAAGTTGCCAATATTGATACAAGCTATCAATATCATGCAAGAATAAAGAAATTCACTTGAAAAGGAAATTCCCAAGGATGCAAAAGAAGAAGAAAAGAGAGATAACACCAATGGTCAACAAGAAATCAAAGATATTCAAGATGTAACTAACACTGATAAGGTTACTGGGGGAGATAAAGAAAAGGATGTAGATACCACAGACAAGAATGTAGAATCAAAGAGTGATGAAGCTAAGGACATCAATGATGGAGATAAACCTAAAGATGGTACTCCTAAGGAAACTGGCAAAGGTGCTACTAACGATGTGAATGTGAATGTGGAGACGTCTGCATACACCGACAAGCTAACACCGATGCCAAGAAACATAAAGAAGCACAACAGGTCACTTGATCAAGCACTACTGAGAAAGAAGAAAAGTTAAAAATGGCTCTACATTCCATTCAATCTAAGAAGAAGAAGAAGAAGAAATCAAAGAAGAATAAGATGGAAGTCTCATTGGATGAAGTTATTGAAATTCCAAAGTGTGACCTATATACACTTGATTTTGAAGCTCTATAGGAATATGGAGAGATATGCCAAAGGAAGGCATTGCAAGAGAAGTTGAAGAAACAACATAGGGAATCCATGGTACTAGAGACAACTAGGGACATCTTACAATAGATTGTACCTAATGTTGATATTGATCAAAGAAAACCAATACTTGATAAATTAACAACCCTCACCGATGCAATTACAACTCATAATATTGATTCTGAGAAGGCAATAGAGGAGAGAGCCAAGATGAAGTACAAACAAAATATAATTGAGAACATCAACCAAGAAGTGGCGGTAAATAAGGTAAAGCTATCAAGACTCATCACTGAATTAGATACTATAATATCTAAAGCTATAACCTTAATTTAAAAATTGAGAACAATAGATAAGTTCACTAAGGAGAATAGTGACAATATAGCAAAGCTAGATGTAGATCTAGCAAACAGTGCAAGTAGCTTAACCACCGATGGAGACAATGCAGTCAAACTATATTATGAGAAGATAATTGAGATAAAATGGTTAAGGCAAGAACTTTGGGAGACAGAAACACATTTTAGGGAAGAAGTAACCAAGCTCCAAGCTCAACTTCTACTGAACCTAACATTGCTCCAACAACATATCAGTTCTGCAAGGCAACTGATAGGAACTCCCAAGATGTCTGTAGCAGACAACATATATGATATGCACTCCAAGATCACACTTGACCACATGGCTCTGGAGAACCTCAAAGAGCAATGGGAAAAAATGATGGAAGACATGGAGTATTCACATTCCCATATTTTTGATAAACTCTAAGGTAAATACCTTTGCCAATAATATCAAATAAAGGGGGAAATGATATGAGTTACAAAATAAAAATGTTATATACATTCATTCATTCAGATGAAAAAAAGGTAGATATGTATATGTATATTCATAAGGGGAAAATGATATATAGAAGGAAAAGATATCATATGTATAGTTATACTAGAATATACATAGGAGTCATTAAATGACTAAAGATTATAAATGTTTTATATACTTAATATTTTGTTAGTATTTTTTACATATCAGTATTTGATACTAATGTCAAAGGGGGAGATTGATGACATTAATTTTCCATTAGTACAGAGAAGACCGACGACACAACTCAGTGTGTAAACTGAAAATGTAAAGACAAAAAGACAAAGAGGAACCCGACGGAGGAACCTGACATGTAGGATACAATGCAGAATGATAAGACAGTTACAGTGCAACCAACAAAACAAAACTAAAGGATAGTCAAGCATGACCGACAGATGGAACCGAAAGTGAGTTGTAGCCCGCAAAAAGTGGATCTCACTTCCACATCAGATAAAGCAAGTGTATTCTATTTATAGGATATTTATTTGTTTTAAATCCATTTCTTTAGGGACAAGATACATTATTGTAAGTGTTTTAATCAGCCTAATTGATTTAAAACACATAGACTAGGAGATCAAGGTACAAGTTGTAAACTTGATCTTAGAGTTAACATTGTTTTTATCAAAACTCGATGAAGTCAATCCATCTATAAATAGATGATGCAATCATTCGTTATGTATGTATGTGAGAAGAAAAAAGAGAGGAGAATAGAATGAGCACATCTATGGATTAGATTGAGAGTTTTAAGAACAAGAACAATAAGAGGAGGATTTGGTTAGCAGAACCAAGAATAGAGGAAACCAATAATTAGAGGTATTAATCAATCACAATTAGGTGATAATTATTTTCATGTAAACTAAATTGGATCTGTATCAACAATAGGAGATTGCATTTTCTAGGTCAATTTGTAATTTGCTATCATTCTAACAAGTAGAGAAAAGTATAAAAATCCTTTCAAGGAAGGTGGATTTAATAGTCCAATATCAAATCTCTTAACCGAGTGCACACTCAATAGTGTTGATAAAGCTCTTAACAGAGTAGACTTTAACAGGTCTCCACCAATACTCCTAATAGGGTAGATCATCAGAAGTGACCAAATTGTAAGCCTTAACCAACCTCTTCCAATCTGCAGATAGTGAAGTTTTGTGGGTGCCATCCCCACCATAGTTTTTACTTCCTAACAAGAGTTTTCTGTGATATGATATCTTGTGTTATGTGTCAATTACTTTCGTGAATGTTTCTATGAATGATTCACATGTATGTTAATGTTATGAATTGATATAACTCACATCAAGATAGTTTAGATCGGATTGAATGGATATGAAATTGATTACAAAGGTTAATTGATTAAAGGATACAAAAACATTTAGAGGTACCGATTCACCCCTCCCCTCTTAGTACATATTTTCCATTAATCCCAACAGACAATACATCAATGCTATCAGCTAGCTCTCAAGGTGGAAGATAAGCTAAAAAAAAACAATATTCAAGTAGTAGGGGTAGAGGTAGAGGAAGATATATTAGAGGTCAGAGATGAGGTTTTGGAAGAAGGGAATTTAAAAACAAAAAATAGAGTGAGTCCAAACTCAAGGAGAACTAGTGAGAGACTAGTAACTCAAGGGGTGGTTACAATAGATGAATAGGCTCAAATAGTAGTTCAAGAGGAAGATCTAATAACTAGGGGAGAAGATCCTATTTCTCTTCAATGAAGTGCTACAATTTCCATCAGTATGAGAATCCTTCCTATAGGTTTCCTGAGAAGAGTTATATCTCACAAGGAGGAGAGAAAAGAATCAATTATGTGCAAGAAGAGTCTTCTAGTAGCAAGTCAGTAGAAGTATCCCTAGATTTAGAGATAGGGGAGAATTTGATGATTTGTAGAACAATCCTCAAAGAGACCATCAAGGAAGAGCCAAGCCAAAGAAGATCTTTGTTTAGAGTCAAGTGCACGGTACTAGGTAAAGTTTGTAAAGTTATCATAGATTTTTGTTCTACTGATAACATAATTTCTATAGAAGCTATTGAAAAGTTGAAATTGAAAAAGATTCCTCATACTAACTCTTATAGAGTTACTTGGTTGAATAAAGATAAACATTTGTTGGTCAATGAGAAATCTTGGGTGGAATTTTCCATAGGGAGGTATAAGGATAGAGTGTTGTGTGATGTCTTACCCATGGATGGTTGTCATCTATTGTTGGGTAGGCCTTGGCAGTTTGATAGAGCTACAATGCATGATGGAGCTAAAAAATCCTATTCTTTTAAGAAATATGGAGTGACTTTAAAGATACAATCAATCTTGGAAGAAGGAGAAGGGAAGAAAGGGGGTCCTAACATACTTTAGGTAGGAGAAAAGGAATTCTTGAAGACACTAAACGAAGAAGAAGGAGTGGGTTTTTCTTTGGTCTTATAGCCTAAAGATGAGAATGGTATTAAGAAAGAAGAGTTAACTTTAGAAATCCAAGATTTGTTAAACCAATACCAAGACATAGATAGTGATGGTCAACCAGATACCCTACCACTTGAGAGGTCTATTAGTCATTAGATTGACTTCATCCTAGGAGCTTGACACCCAAATAAATCTGCTTATAAAATGACCCCACAATAAAATGCAGAAATTGCTAACCAAATTCAAGAGCTGCTAGATCAAGGGTTGATTAGAGAGAGAATAATTCTATGTACTATTCTCACTAGCCTAGTCCCAAAGAAGGGTTGTACTTGGAGTTTGTGTATAGAATCTAGGGAAATAAATAGGATTAATATTAGATATAGATTCCCAATCCCTAGAATAGAAGATTTGATGGACTGTCTAGGGGGAGCTAAGCATTTCTCCAAAATAGATCTTAAGAGTGGGTACCATTAGATAAGAATTAAAGGGGGAAATGAGTGGAAAATTACTTTTAAGACCACATAGGGACTCTATGAGTGGCTTATTATGTCTTTTGGGTTGTCCACTGCCTCAAGCTCATTTATGAGATTAATAAATGAAGTGTTGAAAGATTTCATTGGAAAGTGGGTTGCGGTGTATTTAGATGAAATATTAGTGTTCAGTAAAACCAAGAAGGATCACCTTAAGCACCTACAGATGGTAATGCAAAGACTGCATGAAGAGAAGTTGACAATCAACCTAGAAAAGAGTGAGTTCATGAAGTAGGAGTTGGTATACTTGGGATTTGTTATATCAGAGGAAAAATTGAAGATGGACTCAAGAAAGGTGGAATCCATCTTGAATTGTCCTACACCAAAGTCAGCCATAGAAGTAAGAAGCTTTCATGGGCTAGCACAGATCTATAGGAAGTTTATCAGACAATTTAGTGAAATCAGTGCACCTATCTTGGATACAATAAAAGGAGGCATGAAAGTCAAATTCCAATGAAATGAGTAGGTAGATAGGGGATTTGAGACTTTGAAGAAAAGAATAGCCACCCAACCTATACTAACACTTCCTAGTTTAGACAAGTTGTTTACTATGGAATGTGATTCCTGTAATGTTGCCATAGGTGTAGTTTTGAGTCAGGAGGGAAAGCCAATAGATTTTCACAGTGAAAAAATCAGTGATGAAAATAAGTACTCATGATATGATTTAGAACTATATTAATTTTTTCTAGCACTAAGGAAGTGGAGCCATTATCTCCTACCTAAGGAATTTTTAGCTTTTAATAACGATAAGGCTTTAAGCTTTCTGAATTAACAAGATAAGCTAAGCCATAAGAATATGAAGTGGGTGGAGTATATCCAAGCCTATACATTCACCATAAAATACAAGAAAGTCCAGTTAAAAATAAGGTGGTAGATGCATTGAGCAGAAGATTGATCATAGTGCAAGAAATTTAGTTAAGAAGCATTTCCATAGAAAGCTTCAAGGATCTGTATCCAGATGATGAGGACTTCTCAACACACTACAAGGTATGTAAAGAATTTGAAAACCACTTTCATGGTGAGTACTCTAATTTTACCCTACAAGAAGGTCTTCTATTTAGGGGAGGACAATTTTGTGTACCTAAAGGTTCAATGAGGGAGAATTTAGTGAAAGAGAAACATAATGGTTCATTAAGTGGAAATTTTGGGGTGCATAAATCTTTAGAGTTGGTAAAGAGATAATATTATTCACCAAAAATGAGTAGGGATATCCAAAATTATGTAGAGACTTGTATAGTCTATCAAAAGACTAAAGGGTCTTCATCAAATGCAGGATTATATCAACCCCTCCCATTCCTAAATAGACCTTGGGAGTGCCACAATATGGATTTCGTAGTGGGACTTCCTAAGAGAAAGTAGGGAATGGGCAGTATTTTTGTGATTGTGGACATGTTTAGAAAGAGGGCTCACTTTATGCCATGTAAGACCACCCATGATGCATGTTATATAGAAAATATCTTCTTTAGGGAAGCAGTAAGGATGCATGGATTGCCCCTCATTATTGTATCAGACAATGAATCTAAGTTTATGAGTCATTTTTGGAAAACTCTATGGAAGAAGCTTGGTACAAATCTTTCTTTTAGTTATGCATATCATCCACAAACAGATGGACAAACTAAGGTTGTTAACAAGATATTTTGAAATCTTTTCAAATGTCTCACTAAGGAATATAGGAAAACATGGGATCAAATAATTGCTCAAGCAGAATTTGCATACAATGAAATAGTAAATAGGTCCACTGGAAAGAGCCCCTTTGAAATGGTGTATGGGATACATCCTAGGGATATATGTAAACTCAGGGATCTTGGAAGTAGTTCAGACAAGAGTGGATATGTGGAGTATTTCACTAAATCCATGAAAGAGGTGCATGATACTATGAAGAAGGCATTAGTGGAGAGTACAACTCATACCAAGTAGAAGGTGGATGAAAGGAAGAGAGATGTTCAGGTTCCAAGTTGACATTTGGTCATGGTGCACCTAAGAAAATAATGACAACAAAAGGGTGTCCCATGTATGATTAAAATGAGGAAGAGACACTCTTGTACAATTCTAGAAAAGTATGGGTCGAATGCTTACACAGTTGACCTTCCTCCTGATATAGGATTATCTCTAGTTTTCAATGTGGAAGATTTTGTGTCCTATAAGGGAACAATTCCTGAGGGGGATCCTAATCATTTAGAAGATATAGAGGATCTCAAGACACTAAAACTTGTAGTTATACCAAAGCCAGAGGCAGAAAGGGTTATGAACTCTAGAGTTGCTAAGCAGACTAGGACCATGACCTACATAGAATATTTGGTAAAATGGCATGGAAAAGTTGATTCAAAGGCTACATGGGTGTAGGAGGCAAAGTTCAAGAAGTTAGGCATCAACCCTGACTTGATTCCATCACCTGGAATTTGATTTCTCTTGTTTAGGGGAGAATGGTGCAGAAGCACCTAGGATGAAAGGCTCTACTTTTTTTCATTATGTACTTTCCTAGTTACTTAGGAAAATTAGGAAATTTTAGGAACATTTTGGATTTGTTTAGGATTTGTTTAAGTTGTTTTTGTAAGGTTTTTGTTCATTCACTCTTGTAATGGCCTAAGAGGGAAAAATTGGTCAAATTGGTGAATAGACACCCTAGTTGCTTAGATGCATTTTTTAAGGTTAATTTTGTGTTGAAGAGGTAGTTTGTAGGCCTCTTGAAATCCAACCAAGGCATTAGGATATTTAGAAAGAGAAATGTATAAAAGATAAAAAGTTGCTCATACAACAATTTTGCAACTTTGCAACTTTTTAAAGTTGCTCGGCATGTCCTGTTGCTCAACATGTACTAAAAAGTTGATTTTTTCCTAAATGGAAAATTGGGCTAGTTAAAATGGTTGTTTTAAAAAGGGGAATACTATTTAAGATCTCCCAAGCCATCATTTGGAGGTTGGACATCTTTTTGTTTGAAATTTTAGTTAATGAGAAGTTGCAGACTGTGTTTATTACTATATTCGAGCATTGTTTATTATCCAAGCTGACTAATGGATTTAATATTGATATTTTTAGGTGTATTTTGTTTCTTTTGAGTGTTTAGAGACTTTTTGTGGAAGGATTTTTGTTAATAGTTTCCATTTTGTAGTATCTTTTAAATTTTCTTTGAAGTTTTAGTCTCTTGGTTCAATTCTGGACTGTTTATATAGAAAATGGCTCCTTGAGGTTCTTGAATCCATGGTGAGAAAAGTGTGCCTATATGGAACTCAAGAGGAGAAATTATACATATTTTTCCCTTTTTTTGGTAGGAGAAGAGTAAGCCATGAATTTGGAGCTCTTTCCCAAGGTGAGCTTGGCTATAACCTGACTATTGAAGAAAGAGAGACAGTGATTAAAAACTTGCAGGGTTGGATTGGAAAAAAAAATCCAATGGTTGGATGATGACAAGAGATTGGTAAGACAAATCTATGTGTAGTAGTAGTCATGGAGGAGTCAAACTCAACAAGAAATGAGAACAGATGTAGCATAAGACCTAATTAGCCGTACATTTAAGGACAATTTCCCTAAGAGTTTTCAAGGGTTGTACTGATGGTTTCAAGAACACACACCCTATAAATATTTAATCTTTTAGAAAATGGTACCATAATATATAATTATTTTTGGGGTTCTTTTGGGGGGGGGGTTTGTGAAAGAATCCAGAAATTGTGCATGATTAAGGCTACAAGCAAGAACTATGCCTAATCCTAGGTTGTAGGAGTTCGATGTTTGAATGGATTCAAATCCTCAAGAGTGTAATGAAATGACCCAAGGAAGTATGAAAAAAACCTCTAAAGGTGTGGTGAGTGTGTTGGCATAGGTTGATAGAATTCACCTTTGATGATTCAGTGAGCATTGAGAAGGGACCTGATTGATAGAATGGGTCTTGAGTAGGAGCTAGAAGTTATTAGTGACTTACCTCAAGATTAGGGTTGAGAGATCCCTCGAAGGTCTAAGAAAGAGGCCTTGGAATAGATTCAAGATGAATCTAGAAAGAAAGATCTCATTCCTATCACTTATATCTAGTGTTTGTTTAGTAAGAGGGATCTAATGTTACTATTATGAAACATTTTATGTATCTAAGTAATACTTGAAAATAAAGGATAGGTGCAATCCAGTTTTCCTTGAAAGCAACACATAAACTTAAGATACCCTTTTAGAACTGAATGATCTCTAATCTTTGTTTCATATCTACCCTTAATCACATAGTAATAAATAGTGAAACTAGACTAATAAAATAATCATTGATAGTGTTATCTCTATAGGATATTTTGTTGTCATTAGTGTAGACAAAGTGATATGAATCAAAATATAAAATTTGTGAAAATAAAATAAAATAAAAAATATATATATAAGCAGTTGGTAATGTACAGCGAGATTGGCACTGAAGTTGATAAAGCGCAAACCCTACACCAAGAGCACATAGTTTACCAAACACCGAGAGCACAGATAGTACACTAAGTTGACAATTAAAGAGTACTGAAGAGAAAGTTAACTGAATGAAGATAAGTTACTCCATCGAGTTACTTAATGGATTGTAAAGTGATAAGGATGCATTTAATATAGTGACACAATATTAATTGTCATTCTACAATGTAGGATGATGAGTTTCTTACATGATCAAAATAATTCAAAGAGAAGATATGAGAAGCAAATTAAGCAGTTAATCAAATATTGTTATTTCCAAGAAAAACACCTTGTACCGAGGTAAAAGTGACATGGTCACAAAGAGGAAAATAAGATCTAATGATTGAAATAATTTATCAGTGACCTAATGCATAAGATTAAGAGGCAATAAATCTTGTACTTAAAGGATAATTTACACAATAGAAGTGTGTGATAGAGATGATAGAGGAGAAATAGTTAGAATATCAGAGAAGACTATTATTAAAGAATAGAAACTAGAGCAGAGAGAACTTTTTGGAAAGTGATTTATTTTGGGAGTGATATGGGACACTTGAGGGTTTAATTAATGGAAACACATCTGGTGTGCTTAGTGCTTGAATTTGTTTACAGTTTTTGAGATGCAGATTGCAAAATGACTAAGTGGAGTGAAAAAAAAAATATAGTATAGAAGTAGAGTTTTGGAAAGAAAAGTTATTATATGATGAATGATAAAATGCAAGCTTAGAGGATGACATTTTGGGGTATGTATGACCTTAAGGTAATGTATCTTGAGTTTTGGTCTTGATTTGAGTGAGTTACAGTGTTTTGAAGACATGCAAAGATAGAGTAAGAGAGATACATGGAAGATCAACACTTGTGATGATTAAGGGAGTATGACATGGAATTCAAATGTGCTAAGTTGGATTGGGATTGTGGATAACCTATGCTTTGGTTGTATAAGGTCATCAACTTTGTATTTACTCTTTGCATTAGTATTAACTCTATTTTGTAATGTAATGTACTGAGATGGTATCAGAAGCATATGGAATGCATGGATGCATTGTGATGTTAGATAGATACGAGCTACAAATGGAACTATCTAAGCATATCTAATGCTTGTATTGTTCATTTATGAGATTGATTATAACAAAACTATTTATGATTGTAAGAGCAGTGTGGTCAGTATATGTTTAAAAAGGTTTTGTATTCCCCTAACAATAAAATGTACTAATGTAATATTCAGCTCCTAACAGGGCTAGGTCTCCTAACATGGACATATAATTTTACTACATATTTTTTGGGTACCATCCTGCCCGGGGTTTTCCCTTGGCCATGGTTTCCTCGACAACAATTCATGGTGTTATGAGTTATGTGTTGTGTGCTTCTGTTCTTTTCATTTCAGTGATTATATGGTTAAGTGGAAATTATTAAGTTCATGTTTAAAGTGTTGTAATACTTATTCACCCCCTCTTAGTATTACTTAATCCTAAAAATTGGTATCAAAGATTTTGGCCCTTGGAGAGAAATTTTATTAGCTTAAGGGAGGTCAAGATGGAATGTGAAATATTGGAGGAAAAATTTGAAGCAGCACTTGAAGATCTTGACAAAGCTAAAGAAGAGAATTTTGACTTGAAATTCAAATTGTGAAGAGTGGAGGGACTCGTTAAGAAACTAAAAGAACAACTTGAAATTTTTAGAAGTCAGAGACAAGATATTATGGTTAAGATAAAAGAGGATTCAGAGAATGATAATTTAGATCAGATAATGCAGCTTGAGCAATAGATAGATACTTTGAAGCTTGATTATGAAACTAATTCCCTACAGATGGCTAAAGAGATTAAAAAAGAAAAGGATTCTAAAAACAAAATTGAAGAAACCTTAAAGAATGCTAATTTTTAGATAGGAAAAATGAAGACCGAACTTGATCACTACAAGAACAAGTATCTAGAATTACAGAAATATAATTAGATCATAAAAAGAGAACTTGTTGAGGCAAAGAATTATATTGAGAAGCTTTACTTGAGCATTGACTTGATCGATGAACAGAGAGATAGACAAAAACCTAAAGAAGACATGACTGGTGTTGGCTTCAATGAATCTAAATTTTAAAACAATTAAGAATGAAAATCTAATACAAATATTGATGGAGAAAGACCTAATCTTGAAGAACCTAAAGAAAAAATTAGACCTTTTAGTGGTAGATGGTTTATATGTAATAAGGTTGGACACATGAAGAGAGATTGCAGATGTAAAGCCCCTTTCAAACCTTTTTCTGGTTATTGCTTTAACTATTATACATATGGGTATAAGAAGGCATAATTCAAGAAACCATATCAATCAAGATTCAAACAAGATTACATTAGTGAAGAGAAAACAACTAAGACCACATGTTACAAATGTAATAACCTTGGACACATCATAAGGTATTGTAACTTTCAGGTTAGTCAGAATAGATCACCTCCTATATGCTACAAATGTAACAATCCAAGCCATATAGAAAAGTTTTGTAGGTACAATGGAACTAAAAAAAAGAGTACCACCTCCTATAGTTATAAAGAAGAATATTGGTGACACTGGTAAGATTATTGTAGGGTACACGAGTGAATTTGACAGTTGTTTCAGGAAATCCTAAGATATCACTAATAATAAGGTATGGAAGGTAAAGTATTCTAGTGAGGAGAAGGTTCAAGAAGAATTAGTAGATGTTTCTGAGTCTTTAGGTGATGCTAACATTTTTATATCAACCTAGATGGCCGAGCATGGCCGTAGGGGGAGCATTAGAAGAAAACATCATAAATCTATCCACCCCCTAAATTTGCAAAGTAAGATCTTGCGAGCTTAGGGATAGTATGTAGAAATGTTTTGGAACACATATCTATGATTTCATGAATTTACAAGCCTATATCGTATGATCTCTAGATTGTTATTCAACTGGTTTATGTGCAGAAATGAGTTTATTGGAAAATGTGTCATTTCTTCACTTAGCGAAGTATATAGTTAATAGAAAGAGCTTAATTGAACATTATTTCTGGAGCATAGCCTAAGGAGAACAGAGTCTAGATTAGAAGTAGAATTGGAGAAAGTGTGTTGAAGAGTTTGATCGAAGAAGGCATTCACATTTCAACAGATAAGTGGTATTTAGTTCAATTGTGAATCTTTGAAAATGGACACTCCTATGATTTTAGATGTTGTAGAGAGACCTAGATACAAGTTTAAGAAACACTCTTTTAAATCTACCGAGGATGATCTCGAAGGCACATTTTCACAAATACCCTACGAAATTCTTCATGTCAAAGATATTAGGTCTTACATACATTGTAAGTATGAATCTTTGGGAGATGAAGATATTTCTATAGAGATGGAATACATGATAGGTGATGATGGAAAGATGAAGGATGATTTTGCACATCTTAACAATCTAAGTATTATGAAGGTAACCAAACTTCACGATTCTGATGAAGAAGAATGGGTAAAAATTATTTTGAGTAGAGTTAATGATCAGTTCATATGGCTTGGAGATTAGCCTGTAAAGATCTACAATGAGATAATTCATGCAATAATAATTTTGGACAATACTGGTGTAGTACCTGTTGCTGAGAAGAATACAAAGAAGATGGTAGAAACCCTAACACATTTATAGTGGGATAGGAGAGCGATGACGGTAAGTGATATATTCCAACAAGATGTCAGATTGATTACTATTATTTTAGGCTATAAAATCCATTATAGAATCCGAATCAATTCACTATCTGTAGGGGTAATCTTAATGACTTATAATATGGTCAAGGAAAACATCAATTATAATCTTTGTGAAGTCCTAACATGGTAATTTTTGGAGAATGTATGTCACATTAAGAAGGATAAGTCAAAGGGATTCAGATTTGGATCTTTGTTAATACACACATACATTCACATTGTTCACAAATTTCTTGGTATGCACCCTAGAGCATGGAAAGACAATGTACTTACTAGTATTTAGATTTCTTAGAGTTATAGGAGACATAACAACACTTGGGTATATGGTGAATTGTTTGGTATGATCAAAATCCTCTAGAGAGAGATGAAGGAAAGGGATAGAATTCTTGAGACAGTGGTAGATAAATACAAGGACTCAATCTCTTTCATGGTTGAAACTAATTGTGTGTTCTTTTAGGAAGTTATACCTAGAAATAAATGGTGCTATACACTAGGTTATGAGGTTAGTTCTAAATTTTTCATTATGAAAGTAGAACACATTTTAGCTTTAGAAGTTGATTCAGTAGAGGAAAGATGTGGTACTTATGAGGACAATTCTACAAATATTAGGGAGGAATGAACTAGAGCTTCAAGGAAGAGGAAAGTAGAGAATATAATTGATGGCTCTGCAGCCAAGGCCCACATATCTAACAAGGAAATGAAAGGAGTTAGGAAGAAGATGATTGAGAGAGCTTTTGGGTTGGAAAGCACTGTTGTTGCAACCCTTCCACCTCTAGAATACGTGAAGAGAATCAGTCCACTTTCTACTGTGATTGATGTATCTATACCTTCACCACCACTATATACATCACAGGAAGAGACAACAAAGAAATTTCCTAGAAGAAACACAAGTTTCACTAAATTGGACTCACCTCCTAAGAACCAAAGGACATAAAGAGAAGAGAAGAAAGTTGAAGAAAAGGAGACTAATATGAGACAACTTTAGAAGCCAAAAATGAAAATGCTAGAGAAGAGATTAATTGAGAAAGGGAAGCTTGTTTCATTATCAAAATACTATGACATGCATGAGGGATCTAACAAATGTCTGATTAAAGACATATTGATTAAACATTTTCTTGTTTTTATGAAGAATTTGTTAGAAATTGGAGGTAGTATACCTGAGGAGTTATATGAGAAATTGGAGATAAGGAAAAAATTAGCACAGAAATAAGATGAAGTGATTAGAGAAAAAAAAATTGAAGGTATGTTGACTCTTGTATCTGTTAAGGAGATGGAGAGAATATTGAGTGAACTTACACACTTATTCATAACCAAGACAAGATTAGTAAAGATAATGGGAAGGAGATATGATGAATTAATTGAGGAGACATAGAAAGTTATAGAAAATATCTTGATGGGAACTAAAACTGAGAACATCTCACCACCTAAGGATCCTAAGCCCAAATCCATTGGGAAAGGGGGATCATCAAAGAGAGATGGAATAAAGTTGGATAAATCATTCTACGGAGATGCTAGTTAGTATGTCAGTATTGTGAAGCAACTAGACTTCAAAGTTTCTGGTGTGCTTGTGTCATTGGACACTTCACAGGATGTTAAAAAACCTTTTGTATAGGATAGAAACATTGAAAGAATCAATGATGATGATATGATAGAGAAGGAAAATTAGAAAGAAAGCATTAATGAAACAGTGGAAGACACAATGAAAAAGGTTGAAGTAAAACAAGAAACTATTAAATCTGATTCTTTACTTTTATTTTTGGCAAGTGGAGACAAGACTTTGAGCACTAACATTGAGAACATGGATGTGGATGAGCTGAGTAAGTTATCCTACATCACATTTTCTAAATCTAAAGAAAGATCTACACAAAAAAGAGAGAAGGCTAAGGAAATGACAAGAGAATTTGAGACTCTTAACAAACTACTTCCAACACCTATTTTTTTTCAAGGAAAAGATGATGCAGATAAGATGAACAAGGAACTAGATGACTTTGAGAGTCACTATGAGTCATTAGAGAAGATTGTTGAAGAGAAGGCTGAGAAGAAATATCTCGCGAAGATAGTGGAAGAAGTGTGCAAGTCTATTTCATGGGACTTGGGCATACTGAACAAGACTACATCTGAGGATAAAAGTTGTGTTGCACATGGAAGGAAGTTATATAGTTACTACATCAATCCTATCAGACATATAAAAAAACATTGAGGACATAGTATCCAAGGATAGAACAAGTCTTATTAAGTTGATTGAAAATTATGAGAACTCATCGCAATTTGTATTGGAGATAGACAGAGAGGTGTCCAATATTTTTGACAAACTAAGTGTATTTGATACAAAAAGAGGGAGATTTATGGCAAGGTTTGGTATACTGAAGAGTCTAATCACTCCCAAGCTATCAATTCTTGACGTCTAATCTTTGACATGGAGAAGACAGTACATGCCCTTACAAGACATATGCCTATTGAGATAAAGGAAACATAGACTTCTTTGTTTGGATTGAATGGGATAATTCATGTAAGTCAGATACTGGTGAAGACATGGACAGAGGAAGTTAAGATCTTGAAAAAATCTTTCCGAGATGTACTAAAGATGGTCTAATTTGCTGGTAAGTAGTGGTACAATTTTGATGTATTCTACATTTAAGTATTCCTTTTCCATTGATGTAAAATGGGGGGAAGAGAAGAGATGAAAAATGTATAGATAATTGTATAGAGTAAAGGGGATATGTAAAATAAATACACATATATCTTTTTTGGTATTAACACTTAGTCATTTTTTCACTAATTGTTGCCATCAATGCCAAAGGGAGAGATTGTTGGCAAGTGATTCATTTTTGGAGTGATATGAGACAATTGAGGGTTGTCATTTATGGAAACACATATGGTATGATGATCTCTTAGAGTTGTGTATAGTTTTGGAGATGAAGATTGCAAAATGACTAAGTACAATGAACAAAAATACAGAGTATAGAAGTACAGTTTTGGATAGCAAAGTTAGTAAATGATGAATGGTAACATGTGAGATTAGATGAAGACATTTTGGGGGTATGTATGACCTTCATGTAAGGTAGCTTAATTATTTTTTTTGATCGTAGTGAGCTATATTGTTTTGAAGAGATGTGAAGACATAGTAATAGAGATACAGGGTAGATAAACAGTTGCAAAGATTAAGGGAGTATGATATGGAATCCAAACGTGATAAATTTGGATTGGAATTTTGGATAACCTATGATTTGGTAGTATAAGGTTTCCAAATTTTTATTTACTCTTTGCATTAGTATTAACACTATTTTGTAATGTATTTGAGAGCCGACTGGATAATGTAATACATACATATACTGGATAATGTTGGAAAGTTGACTATAATGAAGTATATGAATCTATTTAGTGTTTTCATTATGGAAAAAAATTCATATGAAGTTTTGGAGTCAGTACACATTATCAGAAGATCAGAAATTGGCTAAGTATAGAAAATAGGACAGAGCAAGGAACAAACTGTTATAGTTTTGATTAGCGTGTGTTCATTTGTTATCCAAATGATATGTGCCTTTAAATATAATCTTATGAGTATTTTTACATGCTAATTCTAATAGATCATGATCAGATCTGCAAGTATGAAGAAGATACAGGTAGTTGAAGAGGTACAGCCAGTGAATGCCAGAACAGGACAAAGATCATGGAAAGAGCCGACAGAAATTGTTTTGGCATGGAAGTTGCACTCATCCTAAGGACCTACACCTTTATATTAGTCATTTTTAGTGACCTAAAAATACATGGTTGAAAGTTCATGACTCGATTCATCCGAGATAATTAGTTAGAGCTATTTTGGTGAAGTGGACTATGTGAAAAGACGTGTCTATTCGGTTTGAGTAAAACAGTTATAATTAATGTTAATCCAAATTAATGAAGAGTTTCATGGTTATGTAAGTGATAAAGACACATGGTAAAAGGTTTCCTAAATCTTACATGTTCATTTCCTTTGAGGAAGTACTTATAGAAGGTCATTTGTGATGGGAAAAGTTGCGGAAGCCAGAGATAAGAAAAGTAGAGCAGAGTATAAAAGCAACAAAGATATATCTATCATATGTTGATGATATAGATATTGAAGTAGAAGATTTTAGAGTGAAGATAAGATTTTTTTAGTGCTTTACAAGAGGTTAAATAATCATCTCACAAAAGGAACTGATCAGACAAGCAGTGTCACAGTAGCAGTTCACCTTGCAGATACAATGTGTATTGAAGATCTAGAAGGTTGTAGCATTCACCACTTGAGCAGTGTGCTCTTGGATAGTGAGTCCTTGGATAGTGAGTCCACCACCCCTAATAGGGTTATTTTAAAAGACTCCTAATAGGGTCTGACCCTTAACAAGGTCACTGTACTTCATGTATTGTAAAGACAACTCCTAACAAGGTTAAGGATCTTCTAACAAGGATCATAAGACACTAGTACAGAATATTTGTGGGTACTAATT
>MU226461.1:2825178-2842945 GCA_018584345.1 Thuja plicata
TATATATGTATATATATACATATATATACATATATATACATATATATATATACATATGTATATATATATATATATATCTTTTTGTAAAGCGAAGTATTGATTGATTGATGGATGAATGCGATGGTATGAGAAGCAAATGGAATGCATGGATGCATTGTGATGTCAGATAGATGCGAGCTACAAGTGGAACTATCTAAGAATCTGATGCTTGTATTGTTCATTTCTAAGATTGATTGTAATAGAACTATTTCTGATTGTAAGATAAATGTGCTCAATATACCTTTAATAGGGTTTTATACCCCTAATAGGGAAATGTGCTAATGTAATATTCAACTCCTAACAGGGTCATTATACTTTTAGTACATATTTGTGGGTACCATCTGCACTGGGATTTTCCCTTCGCTTTCCTTGACAACAATTCATTGTGTTATGAGTTATGTGTTGTGTGCTTGTGTTCTTTTTATTTCCGTAATTATATGGTTAAGTTGGAAATTATTAAGTTCATGTTTAAAGTGTTGTAATACGGAGTCACCCCCCTCTTTATATTACTTAATCCTAATAGCACCGAGCTGATATCTTGCTATGACAGAGAAAATATGAGCAGTGTTACAGATTAAATTGAGGTAACACAAGTATTTCAGAGCACATAAGTTCTGATTAGAATTTCTAATTGATGCAATTATAGCAGACATTTATAAGTTGTTAATACTATTGTATTGAGAGCTAGAAATGCCAATATTGGTTAGATCTTAACCGATCTAATTTATGTAAAACCTTTAAGAGGGTACATCTCTAAGTGTAGAGATTGTAAAACCCTCTAACAAAGTATACCTAACAAGTCTTTGTATACTCTTAACCAGGTAAGCTATCAAAATGGCTAAGCTATGTAAGCACTAACTGAGTGCCCTTTATGTGCAATTAGTGAAGGTTGTGGGTTTCATCCCCACCGTATTTTTTTCCTCTAACCAAGGAAATTTGCGTAAAAAAAATCATGGAGTTATGAGTTCATTTTATTAAATATTTTCATGTTATGTTTTATGTTTTATTTCAAGTTATTGAAATCAGTAAACAACAACAACATTATACAGTTTAAGGTATAAATGTTTTTGTGGTACGAATTCGCCCCTCCCATCTCAGTCCCAACTTTCCATAATCATTCCAACAATTGGTATCTAAGATTATACTCTTGATTTATATGGTTTGACCACCTGAGAGTTAAAGATCCTAGTCATGGAAAGTGTTAGGCAATTTAAAAGACCCGATGGCCTTGAATCCGAATTGGAATTTTCAATAGAGTTAATCATTGATCTGAATAATAAACTTAAGAGATCTATAAGGGATAGATTGAGAATTTATGATGAACTAAAGGTTACTCAAGAACAAGTTGATACACTTGAAACAACATCTGAAGGAAATGCTATTGATGAATTTGAGACAACTATAAAAAATCTACAGGAAAAGACTGATACACATACCAAGAAGTTGGACCTAATGAAGATAGATCTTGAAACCAACATGATAAGAATGACCAAATTGATTGAAGGAAAGAGGATTGTTGAAGATGAAAAGAAAATGGCCGAAGATGATAAAAGATAACTTGAAATGAAGCTATTAGAAAGAGATAATGAAATCATGAGAATGACAGAAGCTCACTATGACATGGCCGAACAAATTCTGAGTGCAAATCAAGATAACACCAGAAAATAATTCTAGAATCAAGCACTAAAAGATGAAATTGAAATATTGGAACAAAGGCTGAAAGCTGAGAACAATGAAAATGTAATACTAAAAAGAAACAAAGAAGTAGTGAAATCTACAGATCAACAATTCAAGAATAAAACACAAAGAAATAAAAATAGGTATTGGATTCAAAGAGGAAAACACCATTGAGAAGGGAGAATCATCAAAAGCACAAAGAGATGAAATTACTGCATCCCCACCGTGACAAAAGAAGCCAAGTTGCAATTACCGTGGGAAGCTTGGACATAGTGCTAATGTCTACAGGAGCAAGAAAGGTAAATCGCCAAGTATACCTAAGTTTGATGGTTATTATTTTAGATGCAATGGGTATGGACATCAAGAATTTTAATATAGAATTAATCTTGCTAACAACACAAGGAAATCTAAGTTTGAAGGTTATTTCAAGAATTTTAACAAGTTTTGTCACAAAGCTGAAGAGTGCAGATTAAATAAAAGAAATGACAGTTGGAAGCCTAACTGAGAGAATGCTAAAACCAACTCAGAGAATGCTAAAACCAACTAAGAAGAAATTTCTATACCACGGGACTATAATAAAATAATTTCATGTTTATCATGTAGGAGGTATGGACACATTGCTACAAATTTCATGTTGATGCATGGAAGGAACAAAATAAGAGCATGGATAAATCTTGGCATGATATGTTTTCATCATCATAAGGTAGGACACCTTGTGAGGGACTGTAGATAATGAGGTGATGCACCAACTGAAGATGAAACTGAAGTAAAAATCCTGTACCACTATTGAGAAAATCTGAGAAAAAATGAAAAAAATATGGAGGAAAAATAATTAGGATGAAGGGACATCATCCAGAAGCACAAACTACACCATCTCTATCGAGTTGGTTGCACCAAGCTCCACCTAGTTGGTGAGAGGTATGTAGGAACTGCATGCTTATAATAAATCTTACTTTAGTTCCTAGAAATAGAGTTGAGATCCATATCATCATATTAAGATGCAATTGGATAAGTTGTATGAGTTTTGGATGAGTATTTCTATATATATAGTTATTTTGTTTAACTCTATTGAGCAAAGTAACTATGCAGTCGGTTAAAATTTAATAGGGACTCGAAAAGCACAGTTAATGCAAATTAATAGAGCTGTTGGAAAAAATAAACTGGAAAAATTATAAATAGGTCATTTTGCAAATCATTTGAACCTAACTTTTATAGAAGAACATCGAGCACATTTGTAAACCAACTATCCCAGGCGAATTCAAAGCCAATACAAGGTATTTGTTAATCTTTGAAAGAGTTTTATGAAACATTTGAGATATTTTTTGAGTTGATTTTGCAAATTCGTGGTTTTTCCAAGCGTGCCCTAGTTTGTTTAAATCGAAGCATTTGAAGTTATCAATGGCAGAAAAGTTACTCACACCTATAGTTGTGAAGGAAGTAGAACCAATTAATCCAAAATAAAAATTACTCCTAGCTATAGCCGCATCTTCAATACCACCAAGATTTATTTTAATATTCAATACCACCAAGATTTATTTTAATCAAGATGTACACATGTTTATACATTTCAAGATTGAGGATTTGTGCGAAGCTGAAATTTATACATCATTTAACAAGTTGTATGAGAATGAGAAAGTAAAGGATGATCATATTCACATGGAAGAAAAAGGTTTGACACACGTTGTTCACTTACCAAGGGTTTTTATGATAGAATGGATAAGAATGGTACTCAACCGAGTACATGACCAATTCCTATGGTTAGATGAACTCGTCAAAATCACTAAGGATATATTTCATATCATTACTGGATCTCCCATCAGAGACAAGCCCAAGGCCACTAAGAAAATTGACAAGGGTAAGCTCATCAAGCTTACTAAAGTACAATGGGATGGTAGAGGAATGAGAATATCCACAGTGGCAGACCCCAAGTTTTGGTATGCTTGCAATATCTTATCATAACAAATTCCAATCATCTCGAGTGGACAGTGTACCATGTAGAGTAGTGGATTTGGCATACAAGTTAGTAAAGAAAGTACTTAAGTTTGATGTATGTGGAATCTTTCTGAAACAATTAGAAGACAATATGAACACAATCAGGAAATAAAAGACTAACACACTAAATTTTGGTCCATTATTGGTATGTATTTTCTTCTATTGTTAGAATACATTTCCCTCCATTAGAGATGTAGCTTGGATCCCCAGAAGACCTATTCTTTATCAGATAAATGAGTATACAAATATTTTGGGAGATAATTTTGATACTATTGTGTCTGAATATTTTTTGAATTTCCAATAAAGAATGCATAAGAGGTATAGGATACCTCAACTAGTTGCGAAGTATCAAGATAATATATGTTTTGAGGTTGACACTAACACTTGTATTATCAAGGTTGTTGAGCCTAGAACTGAATGGATACAACCAACAATTTATGAACTGGAAATTGATATTGGATAACAACACAGTGAAGCACTACTTTCTAAACCTATTTACCCCAAAGCTAAGAGGTATGGCACATATGAAGAGGTAAAAGTGAGAGATAACAAGAACATTGTGATACCTATGGTAGTTAAGAAAATAGGAAAGTTGATTGATAATATGTCCAAGACATTGAAAGTGGGTGATACAAGTGCTAATGACATAATAAATTAGAAATCTATTTTTGTTGGTGACAAACAAATGACACTTGTAACTTCACCGAGCATGAGAGGCACTGGAAGGTATACCAGATCTTCATTGAAACCAAAGGAAAAGTTAATATCATAAACTGTTCAATCAAAAGGTAAAACATATAGGAGAACTCGAGGAGGAAAACCTGTTGTAAGTTCATGAAGGAAGTTAATACTTGGAATAGATAGTGAGACTGAATATGATGAGCTAGATAAATCAGTTCCAGTGGCTCAACTTTCACGAGCTCCATAGAGTCTTGATGAATTTTTGGAAGGATTAAAATAATTAGGAGGATTCAAAGGATTTAGAACAGTAAATTATTTGAAGAGAAATGAAGAAGACCAGAAAAATATAAATATGAAATTGTTGTGGCATTATTAAAACATAGAGTGACTCCTATTAAGATTGCAAATAAGCTACCTCAAAAATTCTACAACAGAATTGATGCACATTGGAAGTATGCAATTAATGCTGAGAAGGAAATGAGAGAAAGATTTCTTGTGGATACTATTCCTAACCTGGCACCATTTGAGATTGAAGATACATTGAAGAAAAATTTGAAGAAATTTCTAGTCAATGGAAGATCCCTAAGAATTATGAATGGAGATATACTATCTATGGATAGGGAAATTGATGCTAAATGGAGAGATATATTTGGCATATATAATACCGATAAACGTGATGCAACAAAGAACCAAAGTGAAACCATCATTGATCAAATAAAAGAGAGTACGTGACAAGTAGACCCAATTGATCTTACTATTGGTAATGAAAAATTTATTATAGAAGATTCATTACACGATATTGATTCTGCCAAGGAATTGTCAAAAGATGAATATCTAATGGATGTTCAAGTACCAAACACTAAGTACATGCAAGTAGATGTTGCATGATTGTAGAGTACTGATCTTGTATTTTTACAAGTAAAAAGCTATTCTACTATGCAGATTTGGTATCGCTAATGTTACACAAGTTATGACAATCAAGCCACCAATTGATACATGCAATATAAATGTGGATAAACCTAAGGCTACCGAGACCAAAAAAAAAAAGGATACTAAGTTGGAAACTCCAATCAAAATAGAAGGACCGAAGCTAAACACACCAATGACCAACACATCACATGTTCAGAATGATCACACGCTACAAGATACATAAAAATAAATGTTGTAGGAATCAAATCAAAAAGGAAAGGATATATAGAAAGAAGAAACTAAACAAAAAGAGGAAGTTAAATAAGAGGAGAGCATAGCTGGTCACCACACCGAATCACCAAATGCAACAATGGAATCACATTCTAAATGCTCTACTAGAGAGAGAGAAAATTGAGTGAGACAAAGAAGGGTAAGAAGAGGAAGAAAATCATAGATTTGGGTGAGCCAATCATAATACCAATAGGAGACCCCAAAAAAATAAATCCCAAGGAGTTGAATATCCATATCAAGCTAGTAAGAAGTAAATATGAACAAGAAAAGATATTGCTGAAGAAGGAAAAGGTTGATATTCTAGAAGATGTGAAATAATTTTTCTAGGAGATTGTTCCTGATGTTACAATTGATGAATTCAAGCCAATACTAGATCAAGTTGAAAATATAGTCCAACAAATCAAAGGACCGAACAAGGATATTACTGATTACATGTTGAAGATCCACAAGACATGAATGGAGAAGAAACTGATGGAGGACCTACTATAGAACATTGTTGTAGTGAAGGTAACTCTTTTTGAGTTATGCTCCAAAGTTGAAGAAATTTGCAGTCCATCATTTCATTATTTCAGAAAGTCTATTTTCTTTATACATTTACTGATGACATTAAGAAGGAGGTAGATACTAAGAAAGAGTTGACTGAGAAGCTTGCTAAAATAACTATCGAGCTTGGAGATTTCTAGACATGCTACTCAAAGATACATGAACTCATGGGAGTTCAAATCTAATTGAGAAATGAAGAGGACAAGATGAGACTAGATTTCCTTGAGCTACAAGCACTAGTTATACCCCACATATAATCAATGCAAACACATGTAAAGAAAGGAAAGGAACTTGCAAGTTTTTTAGAGGTTAGCACCCTCGATACTATAGTTGACCTATGACAGATATAACTAAGAATATTCTGATATTATAGAATCTATGAGACACTTGGGAGACTATACTAGGTAGATTGCAATATAGGTATACACATATATTTGATATTTAAGTTTATTGTTTGAAATTTTTGTCAAAAAGGGGGATATATACATAGAGTTCAAAAAATGTTTTAAAAAATAAAATAGAGTCGACAGAAAACAAAAAAAAGTATATATGTGAAAAGAAGAAAAAGAAGAGAATAATTGTACATATGTTGTATAGAGAGTAACATCCAAAGTTGAGTTACTAAGTTTTGATGATTAGGAAGTTTTTGTCAAAATGCTCAACTAATGTCAAAGGTGGAGTTTATTATCTGTATAGGATATTTTGTTTTTATTAGTTTAGACAAAGGCATAAGAATCAGAAGATTCAATCAGTGAAAAGAAGAAAAGCAAATATATGAGTAGTTTGTAATGTACACTGAGAAAGGAAATGAATTTAGTAAAGTGTAGACACTACACTGAGATCATAGATAATACACTGAGTTGATATTTACCAAGTACTGAAGAGAAAGTTAACGAGTGAAGATAAGTTACCCCACCGAGTTACTTAATGGATTGTAAAGTGATAAGGATTCATTTAATATAGTGACACTGGTGTAGGACCACCCTAATTGAACCAAGTGTTCCAATGGAACCTAGGCATTCCTTCAATGTCCTAAGATGCCTTTAGTGATGATTAGATATTGGGTTAATCACTGGATCACCTTGTAAGGCCATAGTTCCAAGATTGGCACATTATGAGCCCTTGGTTGACTATGAGTCATTAATGATCCAAAACCCTAAGAATAGTTTGTTTTTGATTTTTTAATGTTTGGATCCACAAGGGATCATAAAAATAACATCATGACCAAGTTTAGTCACTAGATTTTCAAAATTGCAAAAAAATGTAAAAGTTGCTTAAAAGTTGTCAAGCAACTTTTGAGCAAACTTAACAACTTTTTGAAAAACAACTCCCAAACAGTCAAAATAGTTCAAAATTGTCATGTAAATTTTGGGAGTGCCTAAAAAATCCCTTTCAGGTGGGTGGTAGGCTAATGATGTAATTTGGCATTCTGAGTTTAATAAAACAACCATTTTCTTACATTTCCTGAGAAACATTCATTGTGTACGATCGGGTATGTATAGAGAGACATGAAATTATGACACCAAGGGTTATTCCTTTGAATCTTATTCCATTTGGTTTTGGTCTCATGTTTTGATTAGTTTTGGTTTGAAAGTTATAGAATTTACAAATTCACTGCCTAGATTGTAGGCCCTAAATCAGGGTTTCTAAGTAAATTTAGTGTATTTCCACTTTCCACCTTGGGATTTCAATGAACCTTGGTGGAAAGATTTTTCATATGATTCTCTTTGATATTATACAAGATATGTTCTTCAATTTGCAGGGAAATGGAAATGAAGTGATGCCCTAGGTGTATATTCTTATGTATGCACCTATCTAGAATTAGGACAGCAGTCATAACTTTTGTTTGGGGATTGACCAGAAGCCCTAACTTGGAGGAAGAGACCTTTTTTCACACCCTCACATGACCCAATCATCATTTTTTTCATTGTATGCATCTAAAAGACACTTGTAGTGTAAATGGAGGCCTAATTAGGGCTAATCGATGGAGCAATTTGGTGTGTCATTTTGTCTTCTTCTCATTTCCAAGTTCTAGGGATTGAGTCCAAAGTCCTAGGCAATAAAGGGTGTCTAAATCCCCAACTAGTTCATAGGCTTGTTTGGAAGAATCTCACTTGAGATAAAATTTCCATCTGAAAAAGGCTACAAGCATAGTCTTAGGTTTGTGAAGCAACCATGGCATGTGGATTGCATTTGAGTGAAAGAACCATTGGAACTATTAAATAGGGACCTAAATAGACCATACCTAAAAGCATAGGTCACCCCTGGTCCTATATGTCACTTTGGCGGTATCATTGTGATTTAGGGTCATTTGCTTGTGAGACCAACCTTGGTAGTTGGTGTTGAAGGATTGGTGAAACCTAGTAATTAGGTTACCCTTGGGGTTTTGGGGTTTTGATAGCCTTAACCAAGTCCTTCTTCCACACTTGTGATAAGTGTTAAGCATTTTGGCCTTGAAAGTTGGTGATCTAGGGTACTTTGCCCTATTCATGACATTTGACAAGCTTCTAGTTGCCCACTTTGCATCAAGTGGTATCAAAGCTATGTCTGTTCCTAAGGATGAGGATATTTCTTCAAGGGTTACAAACATTGAGTTAGAAAATATGGCGAGAGAACAAAGGGCAGAAAATGCAACCTTGACAAGGAGACTACAAGAGTTGGAGAGAAAGGTAGAAAAGGGGTAAAGAAGTTGCCTCTGGTGATGAATATGGGTGTGAGTCAGATGAAGACACCCCTGATCAAGATGTGGACATTCATGCAGACTAGATACCCCTCATAGATGCCTTGAAGTCAATGGGGGAGAAGAATCATGGAGGATAAGTTGGATCTACCAGCTTTTAATGGGAAGATGAATGCAAGCTTGGCCTTGGATTGGATAGAGGCCCTAACAAGTTTCTTTGACTGTGAGGACATCCCTAACAAAGAGAGAGTGAAAGTAGAAAGATCCAAGTTGAAGGGAGCAGCCCTAACTTTGTGGAACTTCATCCAAATAGAGAGGGTGAAGAATGGGAAGAGTATGATCTCTTCATGGAACATAATGATTGCATTGGTCAAGGAGACCTATGTTCCTAAAGACTATGGGGTGCAACTCCATAGGAAGAAGAAAAGCATAAAGCAGAAGGACATGGATGTGGGCTCATACACCAAGGAGTTCCTAAAGTTATGTATGAAGACAAATGTGGTAGAAGATGAAGAAGAAAAGTTAGCAAGGTATATGAATGGGCTTAAAGTATCCATTCAAGAGGAACTCAGCCTACACTTCCCTACCACAGTGAACAAGTGCTACCAAATGGCCTTCAAGGTGGAGGAAAAGTGGAAGAGAAAGAAAAAGTTTGGAAAGGGAAAGAGTAATGACAGTGGGAAGAACTTCAGAGGGAGAGGAACCTCTTGAAATAAAGGGTAATATAGTGGTAATAGTAGTAGGACCCCTGACCAAGAAGAAAAAGAGAACAGTGATTCAAACTCAAGAGGAAGACCCTTCAATAGGGGAAGAACAAACATAGGAAGAGGAAATGGACCACTAAGGTGTTACTACTGTAATCAATTGGGACACCATGTAGGAAGATGCCCTGAGAAGAGGAACAATAAAAAACCAAGGAGAAAGGATAGCACAACTCATTGAAGAGGACAAGCAAGAGGACAATAAACGGGACTTAGAACCAGCGGAAGGACAATGCTTGATGATGAGATAAGTCTTCCTCCAATTTCAACAAAGACAAGAACATCCTCAAAGAAAGAACCTCTTTAGGACAAAGATCAAATGCAATGGGAAGGTATGTAACTTACTTATTGATTCTGGCTCAACTAAGAATTTAGTGTCTTGTGAAATGGTGCAAAAACTAAATCTTCCTAAGAAGCCTCATCCTTTTCCTTACCATGTGTCTTGGTTAACAAAGGGTAAACAAACTTTAGGCATTGAACAAGCATGGATAGAGTTTTCAATAGCAGATTTTAAAGGTAAAGTTGTCTATGATATTGTTGAAATGGATGCATCCCACATTATTCTACGCAGGCCTTGGCAGTATGATGTTGATGTCACACACCACTGTAGTAAAAATACCTACTCTATCACCAAGGATGGGAAAACATTCACCATGAAGCCCTTGCCCGATAACAAGAATGAGAAATAACCAACTATCATAACCATGGGGGAGAAAGAATGTTAAAAGTTTTGAAAGAATCTAAAACTGAAGCCTATGTCTTAATCTCCAAGCCTAAGGATAATGTAAGGTCTGCTAGTGATGATCCTATACCAGATGAAGTTTAGAAGTTACTCGCAAAATATAGTTCTATCACTGCTAGTGACCTGCCCACAACCCTCCCTCCCTTGAGAGATATTAGTCATCAAATTGACTTAATACCTGGCTCCTCTTTTCCAAAAAAAGCCCCATAAAAAATGAGACCATTGTAGCATGCAGAGATTGAAAGGAAAGTGAATGAACTGTTAGAAAAGGGACTCATCCAAAAGAGTCTTAGTCCATGTGTTGTCCCATAAGCTTTGGGCCCCAAAAAGGATGGAAAATGGAGATTGTGCACTGATAGCAAGGCCCTAAACAAAATAACAATAATATATAGGTTCCCCATTCCAAGAATGGAAGATCTTCTGAACCAATTAGGCACTGATTTTTACTTTTCTAGGATTGATTTAAAATTAAGCTAACATCAAATTAGAATTAAACCAGGAGATGAGTGGAAGACAACATTTAAAACAAATTACATATTTTTTGAGTGGCTTGTTATGCCATTTGGCTTAAGTAATACTCCTAGCACATTCATGAGGCTCATGAATGAGATTTTTATAGATTTCATTGGCAAGTTTGTGGTCATCTACTTGTATGACATTTTGATTTTCAGTCATAGCAGAGAGGAACACCTTGAACATGTGGAACAAGTTTTGAAGAGACTTCATAAGCACAAGTTACTGATTAACTTGGAAAAGTGTATGTTCATGAAGAAGGAACTTGTCTTCTTAGGTTTTGTCATCTCCCAAGGAAATCTCAAAATGGATCTAGAGAAGGTTGCAGAAATAATCAAGTGGCCTCCACCAAAGAGCCAAGGTGATGTTACCAGGTTTCATGGTTTAGCAACTTTTTATAGAAAGTTTATAAAGAATTTTAACCATGTGTGTGCTCCTATGTTGGACACAATAAAAGGTGGAAAGAATACTAGATTTGAGTGGACTAAGGAAGCAACAAATGCTTTTCAATATCTCAGGAAAAGAGTGGCACAATACCCAATCTTAGTACTCCCTAACTTTAACAAGGTATTCACAGTTGAAATAGATTCAAGAAACTTGGCCATAGGTGCAGTATTGAGCCAAGAAGGTAAAGCCATAGCATTTTTCTCAAAAAAATTGAATGATGCCAAGAAGAGGTATTCTACTTATGATTTAAAACTTTATGCAATGGTTCGAGCCCTGAAAAAGTAGAGACATTACTTAATCCCTAAATAATTCATTGGTATACTAACAACCATGCATTAATTTTTCTAAACAGCTAGGAGAAGCTTGGAGTTAAACACATCAAATGGATGGAGTAGTTGTAGGCATATACCTTCAACATAAAGCATAAAAAAGGAGTGGAAAGCGAAGTGGTTGATGCCCTAAGTAGGAGGATTGGATTAGTTAAGGAAGTTCAACTTCAGAGTGTAGGGATTGACTCCCTAAAACACCTATATGCTGATGATCTAGAATTTGCAAAATTTTTTGAGGTATGCACACAAATGGTGGGTAAATACCATACTGAGTTTTCCGATTTTCTGATTTTGAATGGACTCTTTTTTAAGGGAGCCCAATTGTGCATTCCTAAATGTTCCATGAGCCCTTGGTTTACTATGAGTCATTAATGATCCAAAACTCTATTAATAGGTTATTTTTGATTTTTTAATGTTTGGATGCACTAGGGATGATAAAAAGAACATCATGACATAGTTTGGTCACTAGATTTGCAAAATTGCAAAAAAATGTAAAAGTTGCTCAAAAGTTGTCAAGCAACTTTTGAGCAAACTTAACAAATTTTTGAAAAACAACTCCCAAATGGTCATAATAGTTCAAACTTGTCATGTAACCATTGAGAGTGCCTAAAAATCACTTTTAGGCGGGTGGTAGGCTAATGATGTAATTTGGCATTATAAAAATAATAAAATAACCATTTTCTTGCATTTCCTGAGAAACACTCATTGTGTATGGTCGGGTATGGACATAGAGAAATGAAAGTATGATTCCAAGGGATATTTATTTTAATCTTCTTCCATTTGGTTTTGGTCCCATGTGTTGATCAATTTTGGTTTGAAAGTTATAGAATTTGCAAATTCACTGCCTGGATTGTAGGCCCTAAATCATGGTTTCTAAGTAAATTTAGTGTATTTCCACTTTCCACCATGGGAATTCAATGACCCTTGGTGGAAATATTATTCATATGATGCTATTTAATATTATAAAAGATAGGTTTTTCAAGTTACATGGAAATATAAATGAAGTGATGCCCTAGGTGTATATTCTTATGTATGCACCTATCAAGAATTAGGACAACAGTCATAACTTTTGTTTGGGGATTGACCAGAAGCCATAAGTCAGAGGAAGAGACATTTTTGCACACCCTCAAATGACCTAATCATCAGTTTGGGCTTTGGATGCATCTAAAAGACACTTCTAGTGTAAATGGAAGCCTAATTAGGGCTAATCAGTAGAGCAATTTGGTGTGTCATCCTGTCTTCTTCTCATTTCCAAGTTCTAGGGCTTGAGTCCAAATTCCTAGGCCATAAAGGGTGTCTGAATCCCCAACCAATTCATAGGGTTATGTGGAATAATCTAACTTGAGATTAAATTTCCCTCAGAAAAAGGCTACAAGAATAGTGATGAGCCGATCTAAAGGCCATCTTTTATAACACTTTTTACTGTCTTTTTAACAAGTTTAATTACAGCTGATACTTGAACTTATGGTTTTTATATATGTTTTATGTATGAAAAGGACATAAATAGGAAGTTAGACAGATAGAGTTTTTAATAGCATATTTTAAAGGTAAAGTTGTCTGTGATATTGTTGAAATGGATGCATCCCACATTCTTCTAGGTAGGCCTTGGTAGTATGATGTTGATGCCACACACCACTGTAGGAAAAATACCTACTCTATCACCAAGGATGGGAAAAAATTCACCTGAAGCCCCTGCATGATAACAAGAATGAGAAAGAACCAACTATCATAACCATGGGAGAGAAAGACATGTTAAAAGTTTTGAAAGAATCTGAAACTGAAGCCTATGTCTTAATCTCCAAGCCTAAGGATAATGTAAGGTCTGCTAATGATGATCCTATACCAGATGAAGTTTAGAAGTTACTCACAAAATACAGTGCTATCACTACTAGTGACCTGCCCACAACCCTCCCTCCCTTGAGAGATATTAGTCATCAAATTGACTTAATACTTGGCTCCTCTTTGCCAAACAAAGCCCCATAAAAAATAAGACCAGTGTAGCATGCAGAGATTGCAAGGAAAGTGAATGAAATTTTAGAAAAGGGTCTCATCCAAAAGAGTCTCAGTCCATGTGTTGTCCCATCAACTTTGGCCCCAAAAAAGGATAGAAAATGGAGATTGTGGACTGATAGAAGGGCCCTAAACAAAATAACAATAAGATATAGGTTCCCCATTCCAAGAATGGAAGATCTTCTGGAAAAATTAGGCATTGATTTTTACTTTACCAAGACTGATTTAAAATTAGGCTACCATCAAATAATAATTAAACCAAGAGATGAGTGGAAGACAACATTTAAAACAACTTACATATTGTTTGAGTGGCTTGTTATGGCATTTGGCTTGAGTAATTCTCCTAGCACATTCATGAGGCTCATGAATGAGATTTTTATAGATTTCATTGGCAAGTTTGTGGTCATCTACTTAAATGACATTTTCATTTTTATTCATAGCAGAGAGGAACACCTTGAACATGTGGAACAATTTTTGAAGAGACTTCATAAGAACAAGTTAGTGATTAACTTGGAAAAGTGTATGTTCATGAAGAAGGAACTTGTCTTCTTAAGTTTTGTCATCTCCCAAGGAAATCTCAAAATGGATCTAGAGAAGGTTGCAAAAATAATCAACTAGCCTCCACCAAAGAACCAAGGTGATGTTAGAAGGTTTCATGGTTTAGAAACTTTTTATAGAAATTTTATAAAGAATTTTAGCCATGTGTGTGCTCCTATGTTGGACACAATAAAAGGTGGAAA
The DNA here is from genome assembly GCA_018584345.1 of Thuja plicata. Classification (NCBI taxonomy): domain Eukaryota; kingdom Viridiplantae; phylum Streptophyta; class Pinopsida; order Cupressales; family Cupressaceae; genus Thuja; species Thuja plicata. The sequence continues at coordinate 2,839,533 of MU226461.1, forward strand.
GAAGATGAGATTTGAGTGGACTAAGGAAGCAAAAAATGCTCTTCAATATCTCAAGAACAGAGTGGCATAATACCCAATCTTAGTACTCCCTGACTTCAACAAGCTATTCACAGTTGAAATAGATGCAAGCAACTTGGCCATAGGTGCAGTATTGAGCCAAGAAGGTAAAATTGAATGATGCTAAGAAGAGGTATTCTACTTATGATTTAGAACTTTATACAATGGTTCAAGCCCTGAAAAAGTGGAGACAATACTTACTCCCTAAATAAATTATTGTTTATACTGACAACGATGCATTAAGTTTTCTAAATAGCCAGGAGAAGCTGGGAGTCAAACACATCAAATGGATGGAGCAGTTGTAGGCATATACCTTCAACATAAAGTATAAAAAAGGAGTGGAAACAAAGTGGCTGATGCCCTAAGTAGGAGGATTGGATTAGTTGAGGAATTTCAACTTAAGAGTGTAGGGATTGACTCCCTAAAACACCTATATGCTGATGATCCAAAATTTGCAAAATTTTTTGAGGTATGCACACAAATGGTGGGTAAATACCATACCGAGTTTTCTGATTTTCTAATTCTGAATGGACTCTTGTTTAAGGGAGCCCAATTGTGCATTCCTAAATGTTCCATGAGAACAAATATCATCAAAGAGAAACATTGTGGTGGCTTAGGCGGAAATTTTGGAATAGATAAGACCACTGAATTAATTAAAAGGAGTTATTTTAGGCCAAAGATGGGAAATGAAATCAAGACATTTGTTGAGTCTTGTACTATTTTCCAGAAAGAAAAGGGTGTATTGACTAACCAAGGATTGTATTAACTCCTACCAATTCCCTCTAGGCCATGGGAATCAATTTCAATGGACTTTGTCATGGGTTTTCCAAAAACAATGCAAGGTTATGATAATGTTTTTGTAATTGTGGACAGGTTTAGTAAAATGGTGCACTTTTTTCCTTGCAAGACCACAAATGATGCCTCTCATATATCACATCTATTCTTTAAAGAAGTGGTTAGGATACATGGTCTTCCACAAAAAATAGTGTCTGATAGAGATGTGAAATTTAAGGGTCACTTTTGGAGGACACTCTTCAAGAAGTTGGGCACAAATTTGACTTATAGTTCAGCATACCACCCACAAATAGATGGGAAAATAAAGGTGGTATATAAGTCCCTTGGAAACCTATTGAGATGCTTAACCAAACAATACACCCAAAGGTGGGATACAATCTTGCCTCATGGAGAATTTTCATTCAATCACTCCATGAATAGATCCACTAGAAAGACTCCATTCCAAATAGTATATGGACTTCATCCTAAAGGTCCATTGGATTTAGTAGAGTTACCATCTAATTTCAGAGTTAGTGTACAAGGAGAGGAACTAGAAAAACTCATCTCTAAAGTGCAGACAAAAGTGAAGGAGGCACTACAATAGTCAAATATGAATTATAAAGCACAAGAATACAAGAGGAGAAGAGAAGTTCATTTCAAAGTTGGAGACAAGGTATGGGCATACCTGAGGAAGGAGAGACTCCCTAAAGGTATATATTCAAAGATGCACATGCAAAATATTAGACCTTACACAATCCTCACCAAGATGGGTGAAAATGCATATGAGATTTTTGTGCCCCCTACTTTATGATTTCTGCTAATTTTAATATTGCAGACCTCACTCCTTATAAGTTTTTTGCAAACATTGTAAGTGTGCAGGGATCACAAGTTGAAGATGATGGAGACTATGTGATAGATCTCCCACCAAGAAAACAAGTGGATTTAGACACCATTATAGAAACCAAAGTATTGAAGAAGAAAAGAAAGAAAAAGTACATGCAATAATTAGTAAAATGTAAAGGACTCCCTCCAATAGATGCTACCTAGATGACAGAGGACCAGATCCAACAACATGGCACCACTGTTGACTATCTATCCTCAAGTGGGAACTTGAGTTCAAATCTCATTGGGAGTATGATGCAGGAGAAACCTATCTAAACCAAGTGTTCCAATGGAATCTATGGGTTCCTTCAAGGTCCTAAGAGGCCTTTAGTGATGATTAGATATTGGGTTAATCACTAGATCACCTTGTAAGGCCATAGTTCCAAAACTCTAAGAATAGGTTATTTTTGAGATTTTAATGTTTGGATCCATTAGGGATCATAAAAATAACATGACGACCAAGTTTGGCCACCAGATTTGTAAAATTGCAAAAAAATGTAAAAGTTTCTCAAAATTTGTCAAGCAACTTTTGAGAAAACTTAACAAATTTTTGAAAAACAACTCCCAAATGGTCAAAAAAATTCAAAATTGTAATGTAAAAATTGAGAGTGCCTAAAAAATCCCTTTCAGGTGGGTGGTAGGCTAATGATGTAATTTGGCATTTTAAAATTAATAAAACAACCATTTTCTTGCATTTCCTGAGAAATAGTCATTGTGTACGGTTGGGTACGGACATAGAGAAATGAAAGTATGATGCCAAGGGTTATTCCTTTGAATCTTATTCCATTTGGTTTTGGTCTCATGTGTTGATCAATTTTGGTTTGAAAGTTATAGAATTTACAAATTCACTCCCTGGATTGTAGGCCCTAAATCATGGTTTCTAAGTAAATTTAGTGTATTTCTACTTTCCACCATGGGAATTCAATGACCCTTGGTGGAAATATTATTCATATGATGCTATTTGATATTATTCAAGATAGGTTCTTCAAGTTTTAGGGAAATGGAAATGAAGTGATGCCCTAGGTGTATATTCTTATGTATGCACCTATCCAGGATTAGGACAACAGTCATAAATTTTGTTTGGGGATTGACTAGAAGCCCTAAGTCAAAGGAAGAGACCTTTTTGCACACCCTCACATGACCTAATCATCAGTTTGGGATTTGGATGCATATAAAAGACACTTGTAGTGTAAATGGAGGCCTAATTAGGGCTAATCGGTGGAGCATTTATTGTGTCATCCTATTTTCTTCTCATTTCAAAGTTCTAGGGCTTGAGTCCAAATTCCTAGGACATAAAGGGTGTCTGAATCCCCAACTATTTCATAGGGTTATGTGGAATAATCTCACTTGAGATTAAATTTCCCTCTAAAAAAGGCTACAAGCATAGTGATGAGCCGATCTAATGGCCATCTTTTATAACACTTTTTACTGTCTTTTTAACAAGTTTACTTACAGCTGATACTTGAACTTATGGTTTTTATATATATTTTATGTATGAAAAGGATATAAGTAGGAAGTTAGATGATAAAAGGTTATGGAATTATGATGCTTGGAACTCATGATCTTATATGATAAAATTAAGAAGTAATATACTGAATGAATGATTCCTTTCCTATGCTATGTTTGTGGGTAGTTTCCTTCCTATAGTCATATCTCTTGCAAGAGCATTAATTAAGTTTAATACTTTCTTCTAAATATAT
>MU226461.1:2842995-2864428 GCA_018584345.1 Thuja plicata
TATATATCTGTGTGTGTGTGTCGAAGATGGTATGTGTGTGATAATCCTTTTGCAGGAATCAATGGAGCAGTTCTAAAGTCTAGCATTGTGGTGCTAAAGAAGTCAAGGTTAGTTACTCTCACCATAGACCTCAGGCTGAAATATTCAAGAGCATGTGATTCAGGTGAAGCATCATTGCAAGATCTCCATGAGAAGACTAGGTCAATACAGTTTCCCGTTGCATGCCGTGCGCGGATCTAGAGCCATCATGTGCTACATTCTGGGATAATTTACTGATTAACTGCCATATTTTGTTATGAGATATTTTTTATTGATTACAATCTTCATTTGATAGAGTGATCTTAGATTTAGGTTTTAGTGGTAGTTTTCCTTTAAATACGTTGACTATTGAAACTCTGGCAAGTGAAGAATCAGTTAGTTTTATATAATCATTTTGTAATTTAGCTGTAGAAGAAATACAAACTTGTTGTTACATGTTATGTTCATGCTTTGCAATTAAATGAGATCTTCAGTTTTTCATCTTTGAGTTTTATTCTAATCACTCTTCCATGGGGGCCCACGTGGGAGGTGAAGTAATTCATAGTCAGTAGGAATTAGTTCAGAGTTCATTCAAAGCATCTAGGACTCTGTTGCTCCTACAACCATTGGTAACATAACTGTTGGTTGTTCCTGTAGCATAAGTAAATAGTTGAGTTTACGTTCATAATGTGTCATTCTTCAAAGCTTTAAATTAAAGTAGTTCATTCCAGTTCCTAGTTTAGTATCTCTCCAAGCTTGTTAGTTTGAGTAGGAAGTGATGACCTCTACTACATATTAGAGCATATACTTTGCAGATGCTATTTGAAGTTTACATCCCTGGGTGAATATTCAATGAGTTTAGCATATTATTTATAGTATGATAACTAGCATGTTTTGTTACAAAGTCATTGTCAAAAGGATGCATAATCCTTAAGTGCAAAGGTATTATACTGAGCAGTCATTTTTGACGTCGCTGCCAGGGAATGGTGTCAATATAATCTAGCCTTGAGTCATTATCTTAGGTTTAGTTTAGCATTTGTTTTTATTAATAGGAGAAGAGATCATCTTGGGCATTTTCTCCCTCACAATTATCAGGATGGACCTCTTGAATTATCTACCGACATCTTTCACCCTGAAATTGAGGAACCCCAAGTTGTGAATGAAGAAGTTGAAGAACAATTTGAGAACATGTTTGCTGCTACATTTGACCACTTACCATCATCATCATCCTCTTCTGAAGAATCCTTTCATCTAGAAATTTTTTTTTCTGAGCTAGAAGATCTACTGCAGCAGCTAGGGCCTCCTCCAAGGATTTCTCAACCAACCTTCCCTTTCCCCATTCCTCCTCAATAGGGAAACCAAAATTTGAAGAACATACCCTCTGTGACATTTCCCAAGTTCTATGGCCTCATAACCAAAGATCCTGAGACCTTCCTCTTCAAGTTTGAGATCCTTTGTAGAAGTTATGACTATACAACTGATGCACATAAGCTCAAGTTGTTTCTGTCAACTGTGAAAGAAGCTACTCTGAGACGGTTTATCGGCCTCAGTGCCAATGCTGTAGTAGATTAGACTACTATGAGCAACATATTTCTTTCCAAATACAAAGAGTACTATCAGCGGCATGGCTTAAAAGGTGATGATATCTTCAGGATGACCCAGAAAGAGGATGAGACCCTAGAGGATTATGTCTCCAAGTTCACGATCAACTTGTAGTGTAACACTCAGCATCGATTGAATGAAGAATCTCAAAAACACCTTTTACTCAAAGGTGTTAATGAGGGGAGCATTGAGGCTCTAGACCTGATGGTTAGTGGTGAGATTACATAGAAAAATTGGGATGATATCAATAATATCTACTTGAACTAGTCCCAGGCCACTGTAAAGAAGGGTAGGGGAATCAGAGACCTAAAACAAAAGTCTACTGGCTCCAGGGTGTCAAAGGTGGAGCTATCTAATCTTCTATCTAACTTCAAGAAGGACATCATTGATGATGTCGCTACTCAGATAGATACCATGCATGCCAGGAGAAAGAAACAAGATGATGATGTTGTGCTAGTTGAATATTGTCCGCACTGTTGAGAGAAGAAGAGGAGCTGCAACTGCAAGACTGTTGAAAATTTGGAGACACAGTCGATGCTCACTGAATTCAAAGCCATTGATGAAAATGTAGAGGTTCTCTACATTTCCCAAAATAGGCCCTAGGCTCCAAGACCAAGTATGCCACAATCTTATCCTCTCCATAATTTTAATAATAATAGTCAATGGCAGAATTTTCAGAATATGGGCACCCAAGGGTGGTAGCAACCTCAGCAGGGTTGGAAACCACCCTAGCCAGGTTGGTAGAACCCTTAGCAAGGTTGGAAATAATCCCAACAAGGTTGGAAAAAACCTTAGTTGGGTTGGCCACAACCTCAGCATGGTTGGCAGGAACCTCAGCAAGGTTGGTAGAAACCTCATCCAGGTTGGCAACAACCTCAGAAAGGGTGGCAACAGCCCAATAAATGGTCTAATCCATCCAATCAACAAGCCCTCATGCCTCCACAAAAACAAGCTATAATGCCTCCTCCTGTAGCCACTAATAATCCTCCTAAGCAAATGCAGCTACCAGCATAGTCTAATCCTGATCCCAATATCAAACCGCCCACTCAACACTAGAGCTATGCCTTAAATGATATCCATCTAAGATCAAGAACCACTCTTGCTTCACCTCAACCACCTATAATAACTAAGGTTGAAGAGCCACTTGTTGACAAAGAATATGTGCCAGCTCCTGTAGCCAAAGTACCCCCATTTCCTCAAAGGTTAGCCAATCAAGCTGAACCCATAGTGAACCACATAGTAGCAGACTTTCTTGACCAATTGAAACATATAATTGTAAAAATACCTTTACTAGATGTTATCAAATAATTCCCTATTTATACTAAATCCATATGGGAAGCTTGCATAAAACAACATGGAAGGAAGAAATAGGATCCTAAAACCATTGATGTTGTCGGATATCTGTTTGATGTTATGTTAGAAAAGTTTATTATCCCCAAGTATTCTGATCCAGGGAGTCCTATGGTTACAGTTACCATCCAAGGTATACAAGTCCCAAATGCCTTAGTTTATTTGGGTGTGTCTATAAATGTCATGACCAAAGAAGTATTGTCCCATTTAAACATTGTCGGCCTTCAAGATACACCAACCATTTTGCAACTTACTGATAGCTCTACTGTTAAACCAGATGGGGTAATAGAAGATGTCATAGTTACATTACATTCCTGGGAGTATCTAGTAGAATTTATTTTTCTCTCCCCTAAAGCCGATATGGCTTGGTATCCTCTCATTTTAGGAAGACCATTGTTAGCCACCGTTGATGTCTTCATAGCTTTCTAGTCAGGGAAGATGACAATTTCTAATGGTGTCCATACCAAAAAATTGACCCTCTACTCCCCTGTTTAACCTATGTTGCAAGACGGGGATGCAGTATGGCCAGAATTAGATGATCTTGATCTAGAAACCAATTCAATCCATCAACTCATAGTCATTAATAGAGACCCATTTCTAACTGCTAAAGAGGAAGATGAGGTAATTAAATCCATTGTTACAAATGAATATGGTCGAAGTCCTCAGTGGTGCTCATAGTCTGACTGTATCTTGGAAACTATTTTGCCATCTCCACATACATGTTCATACTTTGTATCCTCCAACTTTATTCATTCTTTATTACCACATGAGATGGTTTTTCTTCTAGTTGCCCCAATAACACTGGTAGATAAGGTGATTAATGCTGAAGTTAGTTTGGGTAAAGAGTTAAATTTCAGCAGTGCTTTGTCACCCTCGCACCAGAAATATATCCTAGAGTTGCTACAGGAACATCAGTAGGTGTTTGCCTGGTATTACACTAACATGAAAGGGTTAGATCCTAAACTTTGTACTCATAAGATCTACATTAGCCCAGAGTATAAACCTATATGATAGCCTCAGCGGAGATTTAATCTTTTCTTGCGTGACATAGCTAAGACTGAACTTTAGAAGTTGCTAAACGTTGAATTCATCTACCCCATTTCTGATAGCCAATGGGTTTCACCCTTGGTCATTGTGCCTAAGAAGGGAGGGAAATGGAGAGTCTGTGTTGACTATAGGGAATTGAATACAGCCACTAAGAAGGACCATTTTCCATTTCCCTTTATTGATCAAGTCCTTGATAATTTATCTGGCAAGAAGTACTTTTCCTTCTTAGACAATTTTAGTGGTTACAATTAGATTCAAATAGCTCCAAAAGATCAGGAGAAAACCACTTTCACTTGTCCCTGGGGGACCTTTGCATATTTTTTCTTACCATTCAGTTTGTGCAATGCTCCGGCCACTTTCCAATGAGATGTGATTAGCATTTTCTCTGACATATCTGCTAATTGTATGGAGATCTATATGGACGACTTTAGAACCTATGGGAACACTTTTGAAGAAGAAAAGCTCAATCTGGAGAGAGTCCTCAAGCACTGCTAGGACTACAATCTCTCTCTAAATAGTGAGAAATTATTTATGATGATGGAGGAAGGTGTCATGTTGGGACATTTTATTTCCTCACATGGCATCCAGGTTGACCCAGCCAAGATTTCAGTAATTAGTACTCTGAAAACACCAGAAAAGTAGAAGGATGTTCAGAGTTTTCTTGGACATGCTAGATATTATAGAAGGTTTATCAAGGATTTTAGCCAAATTGCAGCACCACTCTATAATCTGTTAAATAAGGATTCTAATTTTTCTTGGAATTCTGAGTGTGACAAGTCCTTCCTACAGCTTAAGGAAGTTCTGATAAATGCACTAGTGTTGGGCGTGCTAAATTGGGGATTGTCATTCCATATTCATACAGATGCCTCAGATTATTCTATAGAAGTGTTGGGCCAACAAGAAGATTCAATTGAACATGCCATTTATTTTATCAATAAGAATCTATAGGGAGCATAATTCAATTATACTGTGACAAAAAAGGAGTTGCTTGCAGTGATTTATGCTCTGAATAAGTTCAGGCATTATATTATTGGTTATCATATTTTTGTCCATACTAGCCATTCAGTGATTTGGTACCTGATGAATAAGATAGCTATCTCAGGAATGTTGGCTCATTGGTTGCTACTCATGCAGGAGTTTGACATCATAATTATCGACAAGCCAGGGAAAGTTAACATTGTCGCTGATTTTCTCTCTTGCTTGCATGTTCTTGATGATCATGTAGCCATTGATGATAGTTTTTTGAATGAAAATTTGTTCATGTTGACAACACATAATCTATGGTATGCTAACATTTCCAATTATCTCACAACTAGTCATACGTCGACTCACTTTTCTTTAAAAGAGCACAAATTGCTGGTTGAGAAAAGTTTCAAATTTTCCTAGATTGTTGGTTTCATGTTTTACACTGGTCCCAACTAGGTTATGTGCCAGTGCATCTGGGAGGATGATGCTTATGATATCCTTTAGGCATGTGATGATGAACCATTTAGAGGAAATTTTTCTGCCAAGCGGACAACATTCAAGATTTTAGTCACTGGTTATTATTGGCCAACTCTCCACAAAGATGCTGCTCACTATACTAAGAAATGTGATCACTGCCAGCGCATGGGGAGGCCTACTAAAATAGATGAAATGACCATGCAGCATTAGGTGATGGTCATACCATTTGATAAGTGGGGCATTACTTTGTGGGACCCATTGACCCATCTTCTTAGGGTAAGTCCTATATCCTAGTCTGCACTGATTATGTCACCAAATGGGAAGAAGCTAAACCAATGAAGCATTCTTGGGACAACTGTTGCTAAGTTATTGTATGAGTTCATTTTCACCCACTTTCATGTTCTTAGGGAGTTAGTCTTTGATCAAGGGGCACAATTCACTTCCAACCTTATAACTACTCTGATGAAAAAATACAAAATTTGCCATAGCAAGCCATCTCCTTACCATCTGCAGGCCAATGGTCAGGTTGAAGTCACTAACAAAGAATTGGAGGCCATTCTTACCAAGACTGTAACTATTCACAAAAAGGATTGGGTGGCCAGAATTCATGAAGCACTGTGGGCCTATCGAACTTCTTGGAAATCTACTCTAGGATTCACCCCATTCCAATTAGTCTATGGTAAGACTGCCATGATGCCTGTAGAGTTCAAGCATAAGACATTGTGGGTAACATTGGAACTAAACCTCAACCTTACTGCAACATAGAAGGAGCGAATACTCAACTTGAATAGTTTAGATGAATAGAGGAAGTCTACTTTGTCTAACACTGGATTGGTTTAGCAGCAACGGAAGTAGTGGCATAACTAGTTTATCAAAGACAAGTGGTTTTTTGTGGGTGACTGGGCTCTTCTCTATGACTCCCATTACCAGCATGCTCCTGGTAAGTTTCAAACCCACTGGTTAGGGCCATATGAGATTGTTGTTGTCTTTGCAAATGGAGCTGTTTAGTTGTCTACAGTGGATCCTGTTCGGTTCACATTACTAGTTAATGACCACCACTTGAAGTTGTATCACAAGCCTTAGAGTCATGCGGAGTTCCTGCAGAAATTCCAATATGCTGATGATCATGTGTCTCCTACAATAGTTGAATATGGGTAGGTTTCTCGTATTTGTTCTTCACTTTAAACTATGTTCACTTCACCCCATAATAAATACTTTCTTCCTGAAAGTACCTTCTCTATAATAAACAACTCACCTCACCTTATCTCTATTCCACCCTTTTAATTCCACTATATCACTCCATTCGAGCATGTCTCATCACTATTCACTATTCCTGCAACTCTTTCTAGGTTTGTGGCATGATCTCTTGTACATATTTTAATTTTATTTACTTTATTTAGGATTTATGTGTTATTTAATTAATTTCTCTTGTGAGACATGGCATGGTGGGACCCATTCCTTCAACTTAGTTGGGGGAAGGGGTTATTTATTGATTTTTTATTGTTCCAATTATTTCAGTGCTTTATGGTATTTACTTCCTCTCTTGTCAAAATCTTTCCAAATGACTATTGATAAATGTTTAATAAATTTTTAAACCTATGATTATGTCATCCATTGTAGACAAATTAAAAACTATTAGAGGTTGAGTTTAAGTAATAATGATTTGGGTACGACGTGTTCAGGTGGTAGACCTTAACATGCGCGAATGATTTATGAAAAATCATTTCTCTTAAATATCTCTAATTCTTGGTATGAGTGTTCTTGAGTACTCGTTCATTTCTAAGTTTTTGCACCTTCAGTCTGTAAAAGCTTTGAGTCTGCAATCAAATTCTCCATTTCGAGCTTCGACATACATTCTACAGGGTAGCATTTTGATAGTGGAAGTTATGGGTGGGGATCTCCAAAGGCATGAGCCGACTGATCACACGGTTCTTTTAGAAGAAGCAGCCAGTTGTGAAAAGTTTCGAAGAAGAGGATGGTTAGACTACTATCTGAGCCTCAATGGACTTGATGAAGAAATCACTCATGAATTTTTGAATACTTTATATGGTGGGTTTGCAGTAGTAAAAGGGTTGAGAATTGAATTTAAGGAGGAGATAGTGGCAGAAGTCACAAAGTTACCATAAGAAGGGGAAAGATGGTCAAAGGATATTGATGTGCACTTGGCTAGGGCACAATTTACTCTTCATGGTGACACTCCTCTAGATATTTATAGAAATCAGGGTACCTCGAGAATCTCACTGCCCTTGGATTACATGCAGCCGACCACCTTCATAATTTAGTACTTTACTTGTGAAGACCAATATAAGTACCTTCATGGAGTACATTTCAAGATTCTAAGTGCTCTTTTCCATGACAATCGACCGGTGAGTTTACCTAGTTTTCTATTCAATATTATATAGAAACAAGCTACACTAGTTCAATTAGGGAAAATTCAAGCTATTTCACATCATTGTTTAATTAAATTTATCATAGAATGAGAATTGAATAAACAGTCAATAAGCACATGGGAGGAGTTTTTACAAATGGATAATTTAGCACCTAGGGTAGTCGGCCCTAGAGGCCAGGGTGTTAGGAGAAGGGAAAGATCTGAAACAGGAGTTCGTAAGGTTGTCTCAAGAATTGATCCTGAAGCTTCCTCCTCAAACCCAAGACCGCCTAAAAAGAAGAAACTCCTAATGCAAATTAAAATAGAAACAAAGATAGAAAAGCCACTATAGATCCTGATACCTCTCCTATTGAGGAGTCCCAGTCACCTTCTAAGGAAACCCAAAGAAAAAACCTAGAAGAGGAGGCGATGAATTTTGAACCAAAACCTAGCAGTGAGAAGGAGAATAATGCATCTGACAAAACCCTACCTGAAGTTGAAGAAGAAACCATGGAAGGAACCCCTGCAGCCACTAACAAAATAAAATGCAAGAACCCTTTGAGTTCTGTTCAAACCCCTGAAAGGCGAAGCCCTCAGCTTAATACCACTTTGAGAAAGAATATTGACCCACTTACTCGTACTATAGAAATTGAATCTTCCCCTGAACTAGTAGACCAAGAATCAGTAGAAATTGATACTACTTCTAGGAAAGTAGACATGGACGTAGAGGTTAATCTTGATGAGGAGAACATAGTAGAAATGGTGGGCACTGATACAATTCCTTGTGTGGAGGAAGAGGAAGTCAAAGTTGCAGAGACTGGTAATGAAGGGGAAGTAGACATTATAGAGGAGGAGCTTGCAAAGCCTAGTGGTATAAAGGAAATGGATATTGAAGAAAATGGTGACATTTCTGAGAGGGATCCTTAAAAAGAAAAGGATGTCCCCACCGTTGATTACATTCTTGTTGAAAGTAATGGAGAGTCAGATAATGAAGAAGGGTTTGTTAATAGCCCTGATATACAATACAACCTTGAGGATTCCATGGATGAAGATTTGTATGACTCAGGAATATTGCCTTCTAACAAATTCCCTCTGCTTAATCAAGAGGTGATTGAGAACATAATAGAACAGGTCAGTAAAGAGGATTTGGATGCATTGGCAGATGCAGTTGAGACTTTCCAAGTAAATAATTCAATCGGAACTTTTGTTGTATAGAAAGGGAATCCTTTCCCACATCAAGATAAGATAGAAAAACCACAGACTGTACCTCCTCATCCTAGAGAACCTAAACCTGTGCCTAAGATTGCAATTGAATGGATTGATATCTTTCATCAAGGACCAATGCCACTTGTAGATTTATCTACCCCCTTAGCTGTAGGATTACACTTATATCAACAATTCTTGTGGGAAAAATCCCAATGGGGACTGGAGAGAGAAAAATTGCAGAAAACTATTGATGAGCAAGATCATCAACTTAAACAAAAATAAAATCAGGTAGCAGTAGTGGAAGAAAGGGTTCAAAAGATAACTGAATTAATTCCTAAAGTAATGGCATGTAGATTGCCATCCCCAGTTTATGCCCTATTTTTAAGAGAATAAATTATCAATTTTTAGATGACTAGGGTCGTTGAGGGATTGAATCCTTCAGTGGCAACCCCACATGAGTTTTATGATTCTTTCTAGTCGGCCCCAATGGCCATCAAAAAATTTCTATGTGAATTTTACTTGCACAATCTTGTTGTACCCAATGATCAAGAGTGGAACTCTCTTTTGTATGTAGGGTATGTTTAGTTAAGGGCAGTAATGTCCTGGGTTCAAAATGAAATAAGAAGAGAGCATCAAGCTCTACAATATAGAACCAAGGAGATAGACATCCCATTGATTATCAGACCTAAGATACAAGATTCTAGGAGAACCTATCTCGATTGGATTTTGATCACTCTAAATCCAAGTGGAGCCAATAAGGTTAAACCATTTAGGGAACATACGTACTCAGATTGGGATCAGCATTTTCCCCAATATATTGGTGATGAAATTTTGGCATGTTAACGTAGGTGGATGGGAATGTCACATGATTTAAAAATTAGGGAACCACATTCCCCTCAGAACTTAATCCTTTCTACTTGAAGGGCTCCACGATATGTATCAATGGGGAGAACACTGCAAAACTATTGGATTCCACTGAGGTTCCAACCACCTATGTTCCTGTAGCCTTTGATGGTAGTGAATGAAACAAAAGAGGACTATGGCACAGCCCAGGAAGAGCAGCGGTGGGAAAGGCTAAGAAACACTCATGGATACTTCAACCATTTGGTTGATGAATTAGGAGCAAGAATTGCCAGTGACTTAAGGGTACGAGCTCAAGTTCAGAACTTCAGGATTGCTGGAGACTAGCAATAGCTTAGTTGGGGGGAATGATGAGCCAATCTAATGGCCATCTTTTATAACACTTTTTACTATGTTTTTAACAAGTTTACTTACAATTGATACTTGAACTTATGGTTTATATATATTTTATGTATGAAAAGGACATAAGTAGGAAGTTAGATGGTAAAAGGTTATGGAAGTATGATGCTTGGAACTCGTGATCTTATATGATAAAATGCAGAAGTAATATACTGAATGAATGATTCATTTCCTATGCTATGTTTGTGGGTAGTTTCCTTCCTATAGCCATATGTCTTGCAAGAGCATTAATTAAGTTTAATACTTTATTCTGAATATTAGTGATAGCCTTAACCAATTCCTTCTTCCACACTTGTGATAAGTGTTAAGAATTTTGGCCTTGAAAGTTGGTGATCTAGGGTACTTTTCCCTATTCGAGACATTTGACAAGCTTCCAGTTTCCCACTTTGCATCAGACACAATATTAATTGATTCTAAAATGCAGGATGCTGAGTTTTTAATATGATCAATGATCAAAATAATTCAAAAAGAAAATATGAGAAGAAGATTAAGCAGTTAATCAAATATTTATATTTCCAATAAAAACACCAAGTACCAAGGTAAAAGTGACATGGTCACAAAGCGAAAAAGAAGATCTAACGATTGAAATAATTTATCAGCAACCTATTGCATAAGATTAAGAGGCAATAAATCATGTACTTAAAGGATAATTTATAGAACAAAAGTGTGTGATAGAGGTGAAAGAGGAGAAATTGTTAGAATATAGAGAAGACAATTTTTGAAGAACATAAATCAGAGTAGAGAGCACTGAGATGATATTTTGCTACAACAGAGCAAATCTGAGCAGTTTTATAGATTGAATTGAGGTAACACAAGTATTTTAGGGTACATAGAGTTTGATCATCATTTGTAATTGAGAAATTATAGCAGACATTTATACGTTGTTAATAGTATTGTATTGAGAGCTAGAAATCCCAATACTAGGTAGTTCTTAATCGATCTAATTTATGTAAAACCTTTAACAAGTTACATCTCTAAGTGTAGAGATTGTAAAATTCTCTAACTAGGTAGACCTAATAATTCTTTGTATATTCTTAAAAAGGTAAGCTATCAAAATATTTAAACTATGTAAGCTCCAACCAATCACCCTTTATACTGCAGTTAGTGAAGGTTGTGGGTGTCATCCCCACCATATTTTTGTCCTATAACAAAGGATTTCTACGTAAACAAAATCATGGAGTTATGAGTTAATTTACTTAAATGTTTGCATGTTATGTTTTATGTTTTATTTCAAGTTATCAAAATTGGTAAACAATAGAAGCAATATACAGTTTAAGATATAAATTTTTTTTTGCTGTACTGATTCACCCCTCCCCTCTCAGCCCCAACTTTCCATAATTATTCCAATAGATAGGTAATTCCATATATCTGAGTAAGATATTGTCCATTGATTATAACCAAAGTATGTATAAAAAAATAGATTATCAAGTATGATGCTATGTTCTCTTGTTTGAGTTATAGCTCTATATGTAAATATCTAAGTAATATCTATAAACAAAAAAAAACCAACCTTCATAGTATCAAATTGAACTTAACCTCCTAACGTTGGTATTGTTTTGTTTATTAAACTTTCAATATAATATGCCTAAAAACTACCTAGGAGAATTCGTATTCTAAATTAACAATGTATATTCCCATGTAGAAAATATTTTACGCCTATTTCCCCCCAGGATGATAATTTTTCCTCTGATTCACTTTCGGGTTCAATATTTACCATTAGAATCTTGCCTTTCCCTGCAACCTTCATCTTATCCTTCTTCCAAATATTCTTTAAAAAATGTGGTAACAAAAAATAGACCTCACTAGGGTCATCTACTTCCATTTCCTCTTGTACATCATAGCCTTCCTTCAGTAGATAGTTTCAAAGCCAGTTCGGTTTTGGTTGCCTAATAATTCCAAGCCATTTGAGCATAAAGTGGATATTACTCTCCAACTTTGGCAATATCTTTTCATATTTTTTATTTTCTTGTAACACCATGATAGGACATCTTATGATGTTACAATAAAATTCCAGGCTTCCAATTTGGGCCTCTATATATACTTTCAAAAATGGGGTTTCCATTCTCTGATTCACACTATAAATGGAATTTTCTAATCCGCTAGCCACTCTTTGACAAACACCATGGTGTAGGAGCACTTTTGGGTCCTAGTGAAGATCCTATCAAATTTTGGCTTGTAGGTGGTTCTAGACAACCACTAGAGAATAATTATTTTTATAAAGTGCCAAGGTGTGTGAGAGTCATGTAAATAGGAGTGTTTTAGTTTCATAGTCTTTGTTTTAGTCCAAAAGGTCCTAACTAGACTATTTTTACATTAATGCTAAGAGAGTGAAAGTTCATCAAAGTGTGGATCAGACTCCAAAATGAGTGAAAATATGTTAGATGAGGTCTAGAAATGATTTGGATCAAATATGTTGATTAATGGTTGAACTTTGTAAGCTAGGAACACCAAAATGCTCAAATTGCCAAAAATTGTAAAAGTTGCTCATGACAACTTTGCAACTTTGAAAAGTTGTCATGACAACTTTCCTAGAAAATTGAAAATGGACAAAAATGAAGTAAAATCCTAAATATATGGTCTAAGAACATGTGTGGAAGCTATATAAGCTTAAGTAAACCCTAATTGAAGTGTTGGTCATCATATTCTATTGACTAATTGGAAGGAGAAAGCAACTATCTGGTTCATGTAACACGGTAACATATTTTAGCCTTCATCCACACTAAAATGGATTGAATGGTGAAATGTTATGGAATGAAAGTTTAGTGATTTATATGTGGATACTTTATGTTGATTTATTTTTTAGAGCTTGTACATTTCATTAGTAGTTTGTAAATTCTTTTAGTTTGGTGGGTTCACTGTCTTATACAGATCAAGTTGAATAAAAATGGCTCTTTATTGATTTCCATGGGTTGAATCCTGATGGCCATCTAGAATCAAGAAGAGAATTGTATATACTATGTAAATATGTATTTTAGATTTTTGATGAGCATGTTTACTATTTTTTCCAGAAATCCCTAGGCGAGTCCATGGTTATCAGGCTAGGTGCTTGAAGAGTTGCAGAAGGTTGAAGAAGGAATGAATGGATTGGTTCGTGCCAATCACAAGTTGGAAGGTGCAGAGGGGTGATTCAAGAACTTGTGGTCAAGAAGAAGAGATAATGTGAGCTCATTTGAATAAATTTTGATCTATTAAGTTGCAGACTTGTCCAGAGACCCTAGAATTAAAAATAGGGGTTTCTTGGAAATCCATTGTATGTACTCTTTGGGGAGTCTAGACCTAGGAAATATTAAAGCATAGGATGGGTAATGAAAGAATCCAGAGTTGATTGGGGAAATTATTAAGGGAATTCAAGATTAATTCCAAGACTTCAAGAATTAGGATGCCTAATTGGGCAAAAAGGCTACAAGTCCTAAAATATAGGAAACCAAGGAATCAATAGGAAACCAAGGAATTGATAGGAAACCCTATGAAAGATTGGTTGAAAGGGTTCAAAAACCTATTGGAAGGAATGGATAAAGAGTGTATACACATAATTCCATGATTGTGAGTAATTGAAACATAACTTGCCTTGATAGGACCTAAGAATGCATAGTGGACTATGAAGGAGAGAATGAGAGTTTGAAGTTGATGGGTGAGATCTAGTGGAGTGGAGGATTAGTAGAAGTGTACTCTAGTTAGGGTAGAGCTAAGTACCAGAAGAAGGCTAAGAAGGAGCCTTGTGAAGAGCCAAAGAGGTCTTGGTTGTTGGATCTCCCCATAAAAGTGGTATTAGAGCCACAGAAAGGCTTGGGAAGAGTATTGTGCATGTCAGAGGTGAGTGATTCAATAGTTGAGAGCACCATGGTGACAATTGTAAGGCTATCAAGGGACTTGACACAAAAAAAATAGAAGAATAAATTTCTAGAGGAAGCTTTGGAGGTAGTGAAGAAAAAATTGGAAGAAGTTGCAGAGACAACTGATAAAGTCAAATAACAGCTAGAGGATGATAAGGGAAAAGGAAAGGCATTGAAAGAAGAGGATTTAGAACTAGAACATTACCCTCCATTACCTAAAGAACCTTTCCTCAAAGCCCTCAAAGCATTGAGTGGAAAAACCCTTGAAGGTATCCATGTGTTTACTGGAAGAATGGATGTAGAATTAGTATTGGAGTGGATAGAATGTATGGAGAACCACTTTGAATGTGATGGGATTACAGAAGCACAAAGGTGAAGATAGAAAAGTCTAGGTTGATGGGATAAGCCCTAACTTGGTGGAGGTTTCTACAAGAAGAAAGAGAAAGAGGAGGGAAGAATCCTGTAGTGAATTGGAAGGCTATGGTGACTAAGATCAAAGAAAGCTATCTACGAGATGACTATGAAGTTCAAATACACAAAAAGAGACAAAATATTAGGCAGAAGGACATGGATGTTGCCTCTTATAGAGAGGAGTTCCAAAATTTGTATCTTAGTTCCAAGGTACATGAAGAGGAAAGAATCTGATTTGCAAGATATCTCAATGGACTTATGTGGAGAATTCAAGAAGAACTAAACCTCTTTACCCTCACTACTGTCTATGGTTGTGTGCAAATGGCCCTCAAGGTTGAGGAAAGAAACAAAAAGGAGGAAGAGTCTAGTTTTAGAGGTAGAGGAAGAGGAAGAGTCTTTAGAGGAGGACACAAAGGAGGTTCTAGTGGAAGAGCTAATGAGCATAGAAGTCAATGGGACTCCGAATTGATTGAACAAGAAAATGAGCCAAAAAATAGAGGTAGCTATGGCAAAGGTAGGAGTTTCAACAATGGAGGAAGAGGTAGGACCTGTGACTTTAGAAGAGGTTCACACTTTGCTAGTATGAAATATTTTAATTGTGGACAAATAGGACACCCTGCGTATAGATGTCCAGACAAAGCATCATCATCACATTGTTAGAAGAAGATAACCTATGTTCAAGAAGAGGATAGTCATGTGACGCATTCAAAGGTGACTCTTGATTCATAGAAAGGTGAGAGTCTCATTCTTAGGAGAGTTTTGATTAAATAACTTGGTAAGGAAGGTCACAAACAAAGAAGATAAATCTTTAAGATCAAATGTAAGATCCTTGGAAAGGTGTTTAGAGTCATCATTGACTCTGGATCAACAGATAATGTAATCTCAGAGGACATAGTGTAGAAGTTGAAACTTAGAAAATACCCCATGCATATCCATACAAGGTGACTTGGTTAAAAAAAGGGAAGAATATACTAGTCAATGAGAAAGTGTGGGTTGAGTATACCATACAAGAGTAACAAGACAAGATACTCTATGATGTCTTACCTATGGATTCCTGACATCAATTGCTAGGAAGACCATGGTAGTATGGTAGATAAGCAGTCCACCATGGCAAGGAGAATAAGTACACATTCAAGAAGAATGGGGTTACTTATAAAATAGAGTCCCTTATAGAAGAATAAATAATGAATAATATGGACTCTAACACACTCCTCATGAGTGGAAAAGAATTCCTACATGATATGAAGAAGGAAGAAGGGGCTGGTTATGCTATCATTTTGAAATCCAAGGAAGAAGACACAAATAAAAAAGAACCTATGCCTATAGAGGCCAGAAAATTATTAGATCAATTCAAGGACATAATTTGTGATGGAACACTAGCCACCATACCTCCACAAAGAGAAATCAACCATCAGATTGATTTTGTGCTAGGGGCATCTTTGTCTAATAAATCTTCTTACAAGATGACACCAAGACAAAACAAGGAGATTGCAAGGAAAGTAAAAGAGTTGTTGGACCAAGGAATAATTAGAAAGAGTATTAGTCCATGTGTTGTTCCAGTGGTTTTAGAACCTAAAAAGGGAGGTAAGTGGAGGATGTGTACTGATTATAGGGCAATAAATAGGATCACTATTAGATATAGATTTCTTATTCCTAGGATATAAGACTTGATTGATTGTCTTGGGGATGATAAGTAATTTTCTAAAATTGACCTTGGGAGTGGGTAATACCAAATTATGATGAAAGAGGGGGATAAGTGGAAGTCTGCCTTTAAAACTACATAGGGACTCTATGAGTGGTTAGTAATGTCATTTGGGCTTACAAATGCACCTAGTACATTTATGAGAGTAATGAATGAAGTTATAAAATATTATATAGGTGTGTTTGTAGTAGTGTACTTATATGACATCCTCATCTTTATTAAGACAAAAGAGGAGTATATGAAATACCTAGAGATTGTGTTGAAAAGACTCCAAGAAGATAAATTGACCATTAACCTTGAAAAGAGTGAGTTCATAAAACAAGAAATTGTACACCTATATTTTGTAGTCTCACAAGGTAATTTGAAAATGGTCAAAAGAAAAGTAGAATCAATCCTAAGTTTGCCTACTCCAAAAATAGGGACTAAAGTGAGGAGCTTCCAGGGTTTGGCTCAGTTTTATAAGAAGTTTGTGAGAAGGTTTAGTGAGATTTGTTCACCTATACTAGATACTATAAAAGGTGAAGTTAAGACAAAATTTATGTGGACCAAGGAATAAAATGAAGGTTTTGAGAGGTTGAAGCTAGAGATAGCTACACAATCCATCCTTGTGCTACTAGGTTTTGGAAGATTGTTTGTTGTGGAGTGTGATGCAAGCAACATAGCTATGGGGGCAATGTTAAGTCAAGAAGGGAGACCAGTAGCCATCTATAGTAATAGGTTGAATGAATCCAAGTCAAGTTATTCATCTTATTATCTAGAGCTATATGCATTGGTCGAAACCCTCAACAAGTAGAGGCATTATTTATTGCCAAAGGAATTTTTTGTATATACATACAACCAAGCTTTAATCTATATTAACACTTAAGAGAAAATTAGTTTTAGGCACATCAAATGAATGGAATTCTTGAAATCATATACTTTCACTATCAAACACAAAAAAGGGTTGAATAATAAAGTTGTAGATGCACTTAGAAGGAGACTGCTCACTATCGGAGAAATCCAATTGCAAAGCATAGGAGTTGAAGGATTAAAGAACTTGTATGAAAGGGATGTAGATTTATCATAATTTTATAAGGTATGCATTGATTTTAATAATCATTTTCATAGTAAGTTTGTTTAATACACCTTGTAGAATGCTTTTTTATTTAAGGGTAAAAAATTGTGTGTTCCAAGGGGATCCATGAGGGAAAACCTCATTCAAGAGAAACATAATGGTAGCCTAAGTGGTCAATTTGGGTTGAATAAGACCTTCGATCTAGTTGAAAGATTCTACCACTAGCCCAAAATGCAGTAGGATATACGGGGATATGTAGAACAGTGTGTGATGTCAAAAAACCAAAGGCACATCTTCAAATGTAGGACTCTATTGTCCATTTACCACACCTAATAGGCCTTAGGAGTGCATAAGAATTGATTTTATAGTGGGATTACCTAGAACAAAAGTTGGTTTGGATAGTGTGTATGTTGTGGTGGACCAATTTAGCAAGACAAGTCACTTTATACCTTGCAAAAAAACCCATGATGCTAGTTGCATTTCTCAACTCTCCTTTAGAGATGTAGTAAGGATCCATGGCCTACTAGCCAGTATTTTATTAGATAGGGACGTTAAATTTATCGGGCACTTTTGGATAACACTTTGGAAGAGGTTAGGAACCAACTTAGCACATAGTTCTGTATATCATCCTCAAACGGATGGTCAAACAAAAGTAATCAAAAGGGTTATTGGAAATTTTATAAGGTGTTTAACTAAAGAATATGGTCAAGGGTAGGATCAAGTAATCCCTCAAGCTAAATTTGCCTATATTGTCAGTACAAATAGGTCCACGGGTAAGAGCCCATTTTAAATCGTATATGGACTTCACCCAAGGGGAATTTGTGAACTTGGAGAGTTAAAGGATCATGAAGGGGTTAGTGGAAATGTAGATGATTTTTCCCAATCTATGAGAGAGGTCCATGAGCAGGTGAAGAAGAATCTAATGGAAGCAAACCAAAAGCTAAAAGCTAAGGTAGATGCAGGGAGAAGAGATTTACAATTTGAAGTAGGAGATTTGGTAATGGTGTATATAACCAAAGCTATACTAAAGAAGGGAATTCAAAGAAAGATTCATATGAGGAGATTTGACCCATGCAAGGTATTGGCTAAGTATGGCCTTAATGCCTCTAAATTAGATCTACCAAAAGAGCTATCCATCTCTCCAATCTTCAATGTGAAAGATTTGACCAAGTAAAAAGGTCTATATGTGAAGGAGTAGGATTATAGTACAAACATGGAAAAGGTTGTGGAAGAGCTCAGTATACCTATCCAGACAATGCCTCAAGCTGAAAGGGTTTTGGATTCTAGAGTTCAAAACAAGACTCGCCATAAAATCTACATGGAACATTTCATTAAGTGGTTGCATCAACCTAAGTTAGAGGCTACTTGGATAGAAGAGAGTGACTTCAAGAAGCATGGAATAAGCTTAGAGTTAATCAAACCTTGGGTAAATTAACTTTCTTGTTAGATGGGGAGAATGGTGCAGGAGCACCTTAGGGTCCTAGTGAAGATCCTATCAAATTTTTTCTTATAGGTGGTTCTAGCCACTAAAAAAGAATAAGCACTATGATAAAGTTCCAATTTCTATGAGATTCATGTAAATAGGAGTTTTTTAGTTTCTTATCCTTTCATTTATTCTAAATGGTGCTAACTAGATTGTTTTTACATTAATGCTAAGAGAGTCAAAAGTTGGTCAAAGTGTGAACCATACTCCAAAATGAGTGACAAGATGTTAGATGAGGTATAGACATGATTTTGGATAAAATATTTTGATTATTGGTTGAACTGTGCAAGCTAGGAACACTAAAATGTTCAAATTGCAAAAATTGTAAAAGTTGCTCATGATAACTTTGCAACTTTGAAAAGTTGTCATGACAACTTTCCTAGAAAATTGCAAATTGACAAAAATGAAGTAAAAGCCCAAAGATAGGGTCTAATAATGTCTTTTGGGGGTATATAAGCCTAATTAAACCCTAATTTAATGGTTTCTCATCATATGTATGGACTAATTGGAAGGAGAAAGTAATTGTTTGGTTATTGTAACACAGTGACCTATTTGAGCCTACTTCCACACTAAAATGGATTTAGTGGTGAACTATTTTGGCATGAAAGTTTAATAATTCATATGTAGATACTTTGTGTTCCTTTGGTTTTTATATCTTGTACATTTCATTATTATTTTGTAAATTCTTTTAGTCTGGTAGGTTCATTGTCCTTTACAGAGAAAGTTGAATAAAAATGGCTTTTTCTTGATTTCCATGGGTTGAATCCTGATGGTCACTTGGAATCAAGAAGATAATTGTATATAATATATAAATATGTAATTTAGGTTTGTGATGAGCATTTTTTTCTATTGTTACGAGAAATCCCTAGGTGAGTCCATGGTTATCCAGCTAGGTGCTTGCAGAGTTGCAGAAGGTTGAAGAAGGAATGGATGGATTACTTTGTTCCAATCACAAGTTGTAAATTGCATTGGGATGAGTCAAGACCTTGTGTTAGAGAGGAGGAGATAAGTTGAGCTTATTTGAATACATTTTGAGTCATTAATTTGTACACTAGTCTAGATACCCTGGAAAACCTTTAAAATAGGGGTTTCTTGGAAATCCACTATACGGACTCTTTCGGGAGTCTGGACATAGAAAATCTTACAACTTAGGATGGATAATTAAATAATCCAAATTTTATTGGGGAAATGATTAAGGGAATTTGGGAGTAATTCCAAGACTTCAAGAATTAGGAGGTCTAATTGGGCAAAAAGGCTACAAGGCCTGAAATATAGAGAACCAAGGAATCGATAGGAAACCCTATAAAAGATTGGTTAAAAGGGTTAAAAAACCTATTGGAAGGAATGGAGAAAGAGTGAAGACACATAATTCCATTCTTGTGATGAATTGAAACATAATTTTCATTTATAGGACCTCAGAATGCATAGTGGACTATGACGGAGAGAATGAGAGTTTGAAGTTGATTGGTGAGATCTAGTGGAGTGGAGGATTAGTAGAATTTTCCTCTGGTTAGGGTAGAGATAAGTACCCTATGAAGGATAATAAGGAGCATTGTGAAGATCCAAAGAGCTCTTGGTTTTTGGATCTCCCCATCACACCATTTTATAGAGATGAACAATATCCTCTTTAGATATTTTAGATAGAAACATGGATGCTATGAATGCACCTATTATATAAATATTGGTCTTGATAGTGTAGTCAAAGTTCAAATAATTATTTTCAATTACCAACTCAACTATCCTTCTTGTCATGTTGTTTACTCATTGTAAAATATAGTTCCACCTTTCCATTTTTATTTCTCCATGGAAAGCCACTGTCATCATTACTTCTTCATGGAAAATTGCTATATGAACTTCCATATCTCAGTCTTTCTCTTCTGTAAACTAGAGTTATCCAACTATTCTGCTATTGGGAGATAAGGGAGATTAAATTTATTTTTCTATTTGATTGTAGTAGGGACTATTTTTTTATTATCATATTTTCTTCTATTTTTGTCTTGATTACTTAAGGAGATGAGATGTCAATAATGATACAACGCAAGGTAAGGTAGAAATTAAAGATGAAGTTTCCATATTGAGAGTTGTTTAAATTGAGAGAAAATCTTTCCCCAATGATCCATCTCATTAAAAGGCTCGTGTAATGTTTTCTAGGAAATCATCTGATTTTAATTACCTTGGTATGTTTAAACAATTCATTGGGACTCATGGTCTAGAGGTAAGTTGAGGTCGTGATGATCTAGAGTTATGAGAAAGGCCTGAAAAGATGTCAAAAATCAAGAATTCATAATGGCCCTTATTCTTAATTATGCTAGCCAGTGCCAATAATTAATGTAAAGGCATGTGTTAGATTAACTCTTCACAACTCTTCTAGTCTTAGTGTCGGCTTCCCCATCATAGATGAAAACTATAGATAAGTATTACTTCCTTATGTTTTTTTAAAACCACTAGTGATTAGATTGATAGAATATCACACTATAATATCTATAGCCCCATATGGATAATCTATGTGAGTATACGAATATAGATAATTATATATCACACACACACACACACTCACTAACTATATATAACTATAAATAAATAAATATATATATATATATATATACATATATATATATACATATATACATATATGTATATATATATGTATACATAT
>MU226461.1:2870158-2888934 GCA_018584345.1 Thuja plicata
CACCTTGAGAACTTG
Organism: Thuja plicata; assembly: GCA_018584345.1. NCBI lineage: Eukaryota > Viridiplantae > Streptophyta > Pinopsida > Cupressales > Cupressaceae > Thuja > Thuja plicata. Next base: position 2,870,174 of record MU226461.1, read on the forward strand.
GAAATGGATGCTTGAAACTTCACTTGATCACCTAGTTGATAATTCGTAATGCTTAGAGAAAATGAGAGAGAAATGCTCCCTTTTATATGAAATTAGGGCACAATCTTCTAAGCAGGCCTACATAGCAGGATTAAATTTCCATTAAAGCCTTACCCCTAGGAGAGGACCTATATTAAATATAATTTAGGAATTAATGCTTTGAAACCTGAAACAACTGACATAGAAGCGGGAAAACTAAATTTTTGATGAACCCCGACAGCCAAAAAGTTTCCTGATTTGAAAGGGGGACCTAGGTCAGGGTCGAGGTTGACCCTAACCTATGTCAGGGTTGAGGTTGACCCTGACCCAGGGGGTTAGATCCTCTGGAAAATATTCTAGGTGGGGTAGGAGGTGCCCGGAGAGGCCCAATCAGGGTCCTGAACCAGCACAGAAGCATGGGATGATGTAGAAATAGGATGATGATATGGTAGAGGTCAAAAACATCCCCTAAGGAGGGATAAACATTCTTAACATGGAAGTTCTTCCATTTCAAAATGATACAATATATATATGTATGTATAATTTTGTGTGTATATATATGTGTGTGTGTGTGTGTGTGTGTGTGTGTGTGTGTGTGTGTGTTTGTCGATATATGGGTTCACCTTGACCAACCAATGTAAGTGTAGAGATGATTAAGGAACCCTTTTGTCTCTGTGGTTATCTAAGTATTTACTCCTTATTTATTCATTTATAAGGATTCATTCAAAGGAGATAGCATCCACCCCTAGGTTAGCTAGTTCATCTGCATGTTTATTTCCTTCCCTAAATATTTGATTTGGGGTATAATTGGCCACTCTTGGGAGTAGATCTAAAGATATTTTAAGGAATGAGTATGGTTGCCAATTTGGTGTCCTTTATTTTCTAAGATCATTTATTATATTAGTAGGATTCCCTTCAATTTCTAGATTTTGGATTTGAAGATTGATACATTGTCTTAGACCTTTGACCAATGCCATCATTTAAAATTTTGTATTAGTTTGGACACCTACATGTTCTGAGAGGTTTTCCACTTCCTTTCCCTCCTCATTCTGAATTATACAACCTATTCCTTCTTTTCTTGGGTTTCTTCTTGAAGCCCCATCAAAGTTGAGTTTGTGCCAACCTTTTTGGGGCAGTTTCCATTTGCATTCTTGTCTAGCCTTGGTTTTGTCTATTTTTGATATATTAGAAAAAGTTGGAAGTTTTAATCCTACCTATTAGTTTTGTATCTTGGTGTCCCATGGATTCATTTATTTGTGTGAAGCACACATGCTAGAGATTCTTGTATTCATTGTTTCAATAATAGATGCATTAATTTTGTTTATGATTTGGGTTATCTCCATTTTATTGTCTTTCAACAATATTATGTTTCTTTCCTTCCAGATTTCCCACATGAATATGGAAGGACAAATATTCTATAATATATTATAGATGATACTTTTAAAGTAATTTGGCTAGGCTTGGAAGAGGCTCATAATGTTATTTGGTAAAGAAGACGTGAATCTTAGTTTAGAGCATAGTCATTCCCAACATTTTATAGAAAAGGATAAATCTAAGAGAAAGTGGTTTACATTCTCATTATCCTTTTCACAGAAGGGGCACCTACTAGGGCCTTCATAACCCATTTTAGTAAAATGTTCAGCATTTAGTATTTTCTTTTGCAAGGCTAGTGATGAAAAGAGCCTTACCTTGGATAAGAATACTTTATCCTAGCAAAGGTGTATTGCTAGAATAGTTTTCGGTCTACGATATTTATTCATTGATAATTTATATCCCTCTTTGGTATCACATTCCCATGTGTTGGATTCTCCCCAAATTAATTTGTCACTTTATCTATTCATTGTTATATTTCTCTGACACAAGATGTTTGTAAGAGAATCTCTCTCTCTCTCTCTCTCTCTCTCTCTCTCTCTCTCTCTCTCTCTCTCTCTCTCTCTCTCTCTCTCTCTCTCTCTCTCTCTCTCTCTCTCTCTCTCTCTCTCTCTCTCTCTCTCTCTCTTACACCATAGCTTTTGTAGAATATCTTTTCTTTTTTCAAACTTATCAAGAGTCTTTATTGGTTGGTTTTCTTCCCATGAGTCTTCCCAAAATAGGTCTTCTCTACCATCTTGTTTGTTCCATGTAAAATTTTCCTCAATAATGTTTCTATATTCCATCATGAAGTTCCATATTATAGATCCCTTAACTGGATTGGTTGTTCTGGAAATGGTTGAGGGATCCCTACCATTTAAGTATTTGTGCATAAGAATCTTTACCCATTTTAGGTTGGAATTAGATAACATTTTCAGATAATTTTATCCCGAAAGCCTTAATTTTTTCTTTGATGTTTTTGAAACCCATGCCTCGATTTTATTTAGAAAGGCATAATTTATCCCATGCTACTAATGCTATCCTTTTTTTTCCTCTACACCCTGCCAAAAGAATTTCCTAAGTAGTTTTTAAGGATTGATCTTCTCAATCTAGATTCTACTTGACTATAACCTAAGGTATCTCTTATATACCTATTAGGGATTCCAAAAACCCTAATCCTAAGGGAAAGTAACAAAGATCTCTACCCTTCCAACCAAGATCTGCCCTATTAATAAGATCTTTCAGTACACACTGAACCTACAAGAGTAGATTCCACCAACCTAAGCGAAAACTAACACACTAATTTGCAGGGTTAAATTTACATCAAATTTAGTCATTTGACAACTATATTGAAGACTTGGAACCATTATTCAATCATCTATTCATCAAGTTCCTAAAATTTAGGAAAAAGCCTAATTGCTCCTTGTAGCCCTAACCAGACACATAAACTAGTTTAACTCAAAAAAATTACTCAGGATGCCCAAATCTAAGTTAGGATCCAAATATCATTTTTAGAAACATTGATTATTTTCAAGGTGTGGTTTCTTCAAGCCATCCATACAACACCTGAATTCTTTGATGAACTTTATCCTTAAAAATATGGCAAATTGGTATTCTCATTGTTTTTTGTCTAAACAACAAGATGAAATCAAATCACCCATTTCTACAATTGCACAGAGGGTTATTTCACCTCACATTCACCATCCTCCAACCTTGCACATTATGGATCTCTGTTACTCTATTTCCCTAGCCAGGCTATAGCCAAGCTCACCTAGAGAAAGAGCTCAAAAATCAACCCTAACACTTATGATCCTAAAAAAAAAAAAAATGTATGTGTAGTGACCTATCTTTCATTATATCGAGGCCCATTTGGCTTTCCATGGATTCAAGAACCTCGAGGAGCCATTTTTTATGTACAATCCTAAATTGGAACAGAGAACACCATCTCCAAGAAATTTTAAAATAAGTTACAAAATGAAAACTATTTGAAAAACTCACTCCACATGGAGTTAAGAAACACTCATGAGAAACTAATTACAATGGAAAGACAAAAAAACTAATCCATTTACATTTCTATTCAATTAAAAATGCTCTAAAAATATTACAGTATCAGTCTGCAACTTTACAATGAATGAAAATCAATCAAAATGAAATCCAACCTTGGAATCTGGCCATGGGAGTTCATAAATAGTCTTCCACTGACCAAAATCAACTGCTCTTACTGAATTATGACTTCCTTTTTGGAAAAAGAAACTTTCCTTGCAAAGTTGAAAAGTTGCAAATGTTGCTTTAAGCAACTTTTCATTTCTTTTTGCAAATTTTTCTTTTTAACAATTTTAACTCCATGGATGGATTAAAAAGGTCTAAAACCAAACCCTAAGACTCAAAAAAACCTCCTAACCATCTAGAATGTCCAATCCACATTCTGACCCAAATTGTCCTCTAGGACATTGCAAAGATTGAATAGACAAAAACTTCTCCAAAAATAACTTAACAACCCCAAAGTACTTCAAACCTATCCTAGACCTTCCTAAAATGGCTAAGAAAATAGGAGAGGACACAACACAACAAAAGAGGGGTTTTTAACGCTAGGTGCTCCTCCACCATTCTTCCCTAAACAAGAATAAATCAAATTTCTTTGGTGGGCATCATGTTAGGATCTATTGCTAACTTCTGAAACTCTATTTCTAGAACCCGTGTAGCCTCTAAATATTATTTTCCTTGAAAATTTACCAGGTACTCCATGTACACTTTAGTTCTTGTCTTATTAGAAACCTTGGAGGTGAAAATCTTCTCTTCTTTGGGATTTTGTGTCACTAGAAGTTTCAATTCATTTATCTCCTCTGCATCTTCTGAATCACTATGGTCTCCATTCATAACTGGTCCTCCATTCGAAACTAGTCCTTTGTAGGACACCAAATTTGGAACATTAAATATTGGATAAATTCTCATGTATGCAAGTAACTCAACTTTGTAATCATTAGGCCCATACTTTTCTAGAATGTTACAAGGGCCTATTTTCCTCATTTGAAGCTTATTGGGAATACTTTTTTGTAACATTGATTTTTTAAGTGTCCCATTACCAGGTCTCCAACCTAGAATTGAATATCTCTTTTCCTTTCATCCATCTTATGCCTGGTGTGAGTAGTACTCTCCACTAGTTCTTGATTTACTATATCATGGACCTCCTTCATGGACTGAGAAAATTCCTCTGCATAACCAATTTTTTCTACATTATTCCCAAGGTATCTTAGCTCACATATACCTCTGGGATGAATTCCATAGACTACTTCAAAGGGGCTCTTCGCTATGGATCTATTTATTGTTTCATTATAAGAAAACTCTTCTTAAGAAAGTAACTCATCCCATATTTGTCCATACTCTTTGGTGTTACACCTTAAGAGGTTTCCTAAGATTTTATTAACCACCTCAATTTTCCCATCCATTTTTCGATGATAAACATAGATAAAAGAAATATTTGTTCCAAGATTTTTCCATATGATCTTCTAGAAATGACTCATAAACATAGAGTCCCTGTGTGATACAATTCTTAAAGATAACTCATGGATTATAACTTCTTCCCTAAAGAAAATATTTTCTATATAGCATGCATCATGGGTGGTCTTACATGACACAAAATGGGCCATCTTGTTGAATCTATCCACAATCACATAGATATTGTCTTATCCCTATTTTTTCTTGGGAAGTCCAACCATAAAGTCCATACTGAGACACTCCAAAGGTCTAGTTTGAACTGGAAGGGGTTGATACAACCCTATAATGGATGAATCCCCCATTATCTTTTTGATAGACTATACAAGTCTCTACTTACTTTTGGATATCCCTATTCATCCTCGGCCAATAATAGTACCTTTTAACAAGTTCTAAGGTCTTATGAACACCAAAATGTCCACTAAGTGAGTCATTATGTTTTCCTTGCACTAGGTTCTCTCTCATTGAACCTCTAGGCACACACAGTTTCCCTCCCCTAAAAAAAAGACCTTCTTGAAGAGTAAAATCAGAGTACTCACCATGAAAATGGTTTTGGAAATATTTACACACCTTGTAAGATTCTGAGAATTCCTCATCTTTTGGATACAATTATTTGAAACTATATATGCTAATGCTCCTCCCCTAGATTTCTTGAACTGTGAGCAATCTCCTACTCAATGCATCTACCACCCCTCTTTAAAGACCCTTTTTTTTCTTGCTAGTGAAGGTGTAGGCTTGGATGTACTCCACCCACTTCATATGCTTATGACTTAGATTATCCTATGAATTTAGGAAGCTCAAAACCTAATTGTTAGTGTAGACTACAAATTTTTTAGGGAGGAGGTAATTCCTCAAATTCCTCAATCCTTGTACTAATGCATATAACTCAAAATCATAAGAGGATTACTTCTTTGCATCACTAAGTTTTTCACTATGGAAAACCACTGGCTTTCCCTCCCGACTTAAGACTGCACCAATAGTTGGGTTATTGGTATCACACTCTACTATGAATAGCTTCTCAAAAATAGGAAGTTTCAAGATTGGTTGTGTGTTTATCTTCCTTTTCAAGGTCTCAAATCCATGGTCAGTTTGCTCATTCCTCTATAATTTAGTTTTCATAAATTCTTTAATGGTGTCTAGAACAGGTGCACATATTTCACTGAATTATCTGATGAACTTCCTATAAAATTGTGATAAACAATGGAATCTCCTTACCTATATAATAGACGTAGGTGTAGTCCAATTCAAGATATCTTTCACCTTTCTTGTTTTTATCTTAAAATTACCTTCTAAGATAACAACACCTAGGTATACCAACTCCTGTTTCATGAACACACTCTTTTCCAAGTTCATTGTCAACTTCTATTCATGTAACCTTTGCATTACCATCTCTATATGCTTAAGGTGATCCTCCTTTATTTTAATAAACACTAAAATATCGTCTAGATACAACACAACCCATTTACCTATGAAGTCTTTCAACACTTCACTCATTAGCCTCATAAACATTCTTGGGGTAGTAGACAACCTAAAAGGAATGACTAGCCACTCATAGAGACCTTCTATGGTCTTAAAGGTTGTCTTCCACTCATCCCCTTCCTTTACTCTAATATGGTGGTAAGCACTCTTTAAGTCAATTTTAGTAAAATACTTGGCCCCTACACAAAACATTAATTCTTCTATCCTTGAGATTGGGGACCTATACCTTATGGTCACTCTTTTAATGGCTCTAGAGTCAATACATAATCTCCAAGTACCACCTTTCTTTCAGGATAGGATAGTCGAAACTACACATAGGCTTATGATCTTTCTAATCAGGCCTTGGTTAAGCAATTCTTGGATTTTCTTAGAAAATTCTGCATTCTATTCTGGTGTCATCTTATAGCATAATTTATTAGGGAGTGAGGGTCCTAGGATAAATTCAATTTGATAATTGATGGCTCTCTTAGGTGGTAGGGTAGTTGGTTGACCATCACTAACAATATCCTTATACTTGTGTAGAAACTCTTGTATCTCGATAGGTATTTCCTCTTTCTTGTCCACATTTTCATCCTTGGCCTTCAATACTAAGGCAAAGCTCACTCCTTCTACTTCTTATAGTATTTTAAAAAATTCTTTCTCTCCCACTAAGAGTATATTGGGACCCCCTTTCTTCAATTCTCCTTCCACCAAGATTGACTGAATCTTTAATGTAGCCCCATCCTTCTTGAATGAATAGGAGTTCTTGGATCCATCCTGTATTGAAGGTCTATCAAACTGCCAGGGTCTTCCCAACAAGAGATGACAAGCATCCATGGGTAAGACATCAAACAAAACTCTTTCCTTATATCTCCCTATTGAGAACTCTACCCAAGCTTGTTCATTCACCAACACATGTTGATCTTTATTTAACCAAGTGACTATGTAAGGTTTAGTATAAGGAATTCTTTTCAATTTAAGTTTTTAAATGGCTTCTATAGAAATAATGTTATTAGTAGAACCAAAATCTATGATAAATTTGCACACCTTACCTAGAATCTTGCATTTGACTCTGAAAAAAGATCTCCTTTGACCTTAATCTTCTTTGATTGGCTCTTTCATGATTTTGTTCATGATCATCAAATTCTCTCCTATTTTTGAATGCAATGCCACCTATGTTGTCTTGCTACTAGAATTCTCTTCTTGCATGTAATTTATCCCTTTGTCCCCTCCTTGGGATGATGAACTCTTCTCTGGACACCTATAAGAAGGATGCCCATACTGGTGACAATTATAGAATTTCATAAAAGAGAAGTAAGATCCTCTTCCGTGGCTACTATATCTCTCTCTTGAATTTTTATTGGAACATTTTCCTTTGTTATAACCAACTCTATCATTTTTTAACTTTCCCTAGTTCTCAGTAAGTTTGGACTCACCCTAAATTTTTAAGCTTATCTTCTACCTTGAGGGCTATTTTAAAACATTGGTATACATTCTTAGGACTCAAGAGCTTGATTTTCTCCTGTATGTTCCACCTCAACCCATTTAGGTACCTACCCACTTTTAATCTTTCTTCCTCCATTATATGTGATCTCAAACATAATTTTTGGAACTCTTGTTTATAAACACTCACTTTGAAAGGTCTTTATGTCTTAAGTTTTGGTTCTTCTTGTGCAACTGCACCTCATAATCATCTTGTAGATAAGTCTCTCTAACCTTGGCCACCATACCTTTCCAACTGGTAAGAGGATTATTTCCTTCCTTTACCCTCTAATCTTGTACAAAATTCCAACATATGAGGTAATTCCCTCTCAAAATTGTCTTAGCTACTTTCACGTTTTGAGCCTCAGTCACATAGCCACATTCGAAGTGGTTTTCAAGTCCCTCTATCCACTCCATGACCACTTATGGTTCCATCTTGCCACTGAATAAGGGTACACCTTCCAAGGAATTTCCAAATCATATCTTGTAGAGCCTTAAGGAATGACTCTTCTTGGAGTACAGGGTCAGGCTCTGGCACTGCATCTTTTTCGGCCACTAACTTTCCTTTCCCTTCATTCTCTCTTACCAACTCACTTACTGCTGCTATTCAAAGTTTCCCTTCCTCTATCTTAGTTTCCATATCTTCCAAATATTTTTTAGGAGTCTATTCTCCTCTCTTGTTTCTTCCAGATATTTTTCTAACTTAGCATTAGTTACCATTCTAGATGAATCTACTAATTCTAGCAAATACAACATCCAAACTTTACACGCCCAATCTTTAGGCTTTGATACTAATCTGATAGGGATTGATATTATCAATATAGAGTATTCTTGAATCTAACCTAAGTTATCTTTCCTAGATCTATTAGGGATTCCAGAAACCCTAATCCTAAAGGAAACTCACCAATATCTCTACCCTTCCAACCAAGATCCACCCTATCAATAAGATCTTTCAGTACACACTAAACCTACAAGAGTAGATTCTACCAACCTAAGCCAACAATCACACAATGATTTGCAGGGTTAAATTTCCATCATATTTAGACATTTTACAACTATCTTGAAGACTTGGAACCATTCTTCAATCATCTATTCATCGAGTTCCTAAAATTTAGGAGAAAGCCTAATTGCTTCGTGTAGCCCTAACCAGACACATAAACTGGTTTAACTCAAAAAAATTACTCAGGACCCCCAAATCTAACTTAGGATGAAGATACCATTTTAAGAGACATTAAACATTTTCAAGTTTTGGTTTCTTCAAGCCATATGTACAATACATGAATACTTTGAGGAACTCTATCCTAAAAATTGGGGCTAATTGGTCTTCTTACTATTTTTGTCTTCACACCTAGATGAAATCAACTCACCATTTTCCACCATTTTATAGAGAGTTGTTTCATCTCCAATTTACCATCCTCAAATTCTTGGATTAATTCTTTCAATCCAACCTTGCACATTATGGATCTCTATTACTCTATTTCCCTATCCAGGCTATAGCCAAGCTCGCCTAGAGCAAGAGCTCAAAAATCAACCCTAACACTTCTGATACTAAAACCAAAAGAAAATGTATGTACAATGACCCCTTTCATTCTATCTACACTCATTTTCCTTTCCATGGGTTCAAGAACCTCAAGGAGTCATTTTCTATGTAAATTCCATAATTGTACCAGAGAACACCAACTTCAAGAAATTTAAAAAGAAACTACAAAATGAGAACTATTTCACAAACTCTCCACACAGAGTTAAAAAAAACTCATCAGAAAATAATTACAATGTAAATACAAAAAATCTAATCCACTTACATTTCAATTTGATTCAAAAAGCTCTAAAATTGTTATAGTGTCAATCTTCAAATTTAGAATGAATGAAAATTCAATCAAAATGACATCCAACATTAGAATCTCATCATGGGAGTTCTTAAATAGTCTTCCTCTGACCAAAATCAACCACTCCAACTGAATGATAACTTCCTTTTGGGAAAAAGAAACTCTCCTTGCAAATTTGTCAAACAACTTTCAAAAGTTGGAAAGTTGCAAATGTTTCTTTGAGCAACTTTTCATTTTTTTTGCAAATTTTTGTTTTTTAACACTTTTAACTCCATGGATGGATTAAAAAGGTCTAAAACCAAACCCTAAGACACAAAATAAACTCAAAACACCCTCCTAATAATATACAATATCCAATCCACATTTTGACCCAAATTGTCCTCTAGGACATTACAAAGAGTGAGTGGACAAAAACTTCTCCAAAATAAACTTAACAAACCCAAAATACTTCAACTATATCCTAAACCTTCCTAATATGACTAAGAAACTAGGAGAGAACACCACACAATAAAAGAGGGTCTTTTAACCCTAGGTGTTCCTACACTAGTAGTCCATTTATTACATCCCTTTTTTTTTCTTTTGGTAGTTGGGTATATGATAATTGGTATATGGGGATAGCTGATAGGACTCATTTTAACATAACTACTTTTCCTACTAAGGATAGCCATTTTCCGTTCTAGGATTCAGTCGTTTATTTGATTTGAGATATTATGTTGTTCCATGCTAATGTAGATTTTGTACCTTTAATTGATGGAAAACTCATGTATTTATAGGGGAGGGATCCTTTCCTAAATATTAAGATGTTACATATGTCCTCTTCTTCTTATCTGCTTGTATTAAAGAAGAAAATTTCTGATTTATCATTGTTAATTTCTTGACCTGTCGCTTTTGTATATGTTTCTAATATTTTATTTATGGCATTTTCCTCTTCAATGCTACATTTTCCAAAAAGCATTATTTCATATACAAACTACTTATCTGTTGTTGTTTCTATGTTACTAGTGATTCTAATACCCCTTATGCAACCCTCTATCTTAACTCCACTCATATTTCTTCCAATAGATTTGACCATGATAATAAATAAAAATGGTGATAGTGGGTCTCCTTTCCTGATTCCCCTTGATGATTCAAATAATCCTTCACGGGATCCATTCATAAGGACAAAGAACTTAGAGTAGAAATTCATTCATAGATTAGGTTTATCCACTAATTATCAAACTCAAAATTTTCCATTACCTTACATAGGAAGTGCCAATCCACTTTATCATGGGCTTTACTGATGTCTTATTTACTAAGCATACTTGGGTTTTTATTTATCTGGATGGAGTGAATTTCTTCTTCACCTTTAATGACTCCATCATAAACTGATCTCTTATGTACAAAACATGTATGTTCTTCACTTATTATAGTAGGAAGTACTTTTTGTATTTTATTTACCATTGCTTTGGTTAGGATTTTGTAAATGGTATTACATAAGGAGATGGGCCTTAGATCATTAAAGCCCTCAAATTTCTCCTTTTTTGGTATTAAGGCTATGAGGGTATTATTTACCTCTCTAAGGAGGCTACTTGAGTTTTTGACTCTTTCAATGGCATCTGCCACCTCATCCCCTATAAAATTATAGCATTTATGAAAGAAGAAAGCCAGAAAGCTGTCTACTCCAGGGGCTCTGTCTGGTTGCATATTTTTAATTACTGTTTGTATTTCAAATTTTGTGAATTTTGTTTTGATCATATTGTTCTGGTTTTCATTGATGAGTCTTGGTATCTGTTCTAGGATCTTGTCTTGGTCTTTGAGATTTGAACCCTCCAAGTTTTTAAGAATATTGTTAGAGAATGTAACCATTCTTTCTGTGATATCTTGTGAATTTTCTAGTATTGTCCCATTGGGATGCTTAATCTTAGTAATTCTATTAATGTTCTTGTGAACCTTAGTACTATTGTGAAAAAAAATTGTGTTCTTATCTCTTGCCTCCAGCCATATCTCTCTTGATTTTTGCCTCCATAAGGGTTCTTATTTTTCTAAAACAGCTTCTAGTTGTATATTTAAATATTTCTCTTTTTTGTAGGATTCCTCATTCATCCCATATTTTATTATTTCTTTATTTAGTTCTTCAATTTCAATTTCTATTTTTTTTTCTTTATTTTCAAAGATGTTTCGAAAACAATTCTTGTTCCACCCTTTTAATTTAGTTTTTAAATATTTAATTTTACTGATTGAGCCAAATATTTTGGATCCTTTCACTTCAATTCTTCTCTACCATTTCTCAATAAGCCTAATCAAGTTTTCATATTTGAACCAAATTTATTCAAATTTAAAGGGGAACCTTATAGGACTATAATCTTTAGTGATGTTCAGTTGGATAGGGAAGTGATCACATCCCGAGTAAGGTAAGATATCTCCCCTAGGAGTATAAGGGAAATCAGCCCATATCACTTTAAAGAAGAATCTATACAATTTTTCTGCAATGTTGTTAAACCCCATTCTCATATTGTTCCAAGTAAATTTACCCTCTTCTATTAGTTTAGTTTTATTTATCCATGATTTGAAATCATGTGAAGCAGTGGATACTCAGAAAATTACCCATCTCTTCTCTCTCAGTGTTAGAACCGTGTTGAAGTCTCCTCCAAAAATATAGTTCTGATTTGGATGTTGGTTATGGGTTTCTCCAATTTCATACCATATCACTCTTTTATTTGAATATTGTGTATGGGCATATATATTGCCTAAATTGAAGTTGATATTTGATCTGATTCTTTGATAGTTCATAACATCTAATGTTCTCCACTATTGATTATTGAGAAATTCATCGATCTTGGATCCCATGCTATAGATAGCCCTCCTGAAGCTCCTTCTACTGGGATTCCTAATACTTCCCATAGTCCTAATTTCTTTTTTATCATGTCCAACTCTGTAATGTTCATTTTTGTTTCTTATATTAATAGAATGGATGGTTTATGCTTAATGATGCACTACTTATTAGGGTCATTTATGCCCCTAAAATTCCATGATAATATTTTCATTTCTCTATGGGAGGGTACTTCTCCCTCCATGCATTAAATAAATCAGTCATCTTAGTCTGATCTTTTACCTTCCCATCTCTTTCTCTTAGTTCTGCAAAAGATTTCCTTCTTCTTTTCTTTAGGGTTTTGGCACAATCTAGATTAGAGGTTTCAAATTTAGTTATTGTAATTCTTAGGATATAATTTTCCTTGTCTCCTTATAAGTCCTCCAAATCAACTATTTCTACTTCTTAAAGTTGTTGTGACCTTTCTTCCTCCTCTAATTTTAATATTTTTGGATTAATATCTATCTTTCCTTATTTATTTCTTCCATGTTTAATTTTTCCTCTACTAATGAGTCTAAGTACTCATTTAGTATTTCTTCAAAGATATGTTATACTACTAGCTCATGACTTATTGATTTTTTTCCATTTGTTCCCATCACTTTTTCTCATTATTTTTTCTAGGGTATGAGTTTCTTCTACAAATATTGCAATTTATTCTAAGTGTTTATTCTCTTTATTCTCTATTATATCTTCCTAAGATAACTTCTAGTTCTGCAGTTCTATTATTCTCTTTATTCTCTATTATTTCTCCTTCTTCTAAGTGTTTATTCTCTTTATTCTCTATTATATCTTCCTAAGATAACTTCTAGTTCTGCAGTTCTATTAGTGTATTTGCAATTTCCTTTTCACCATCTATATCATACTCACGATTACCTTGTGTAGGGTGTGGAGATAAGGGCTTTCCCAATCTTAGACTATCTTCCTTATTCGACTGGATATCATTCACTACAAATCCCCCTTTAACCTGATTAAGGCTTATTTTGACATATGGTGGAGGAGTATTAAATTTTGTGCTTTGTTTATTCTTATTAGTATTTGGGGCTCACAAAAATTAGGTTTAATGATGTATGTTTCCTCCATTATTTTAAGCTTAATTGTTTTAAGGATTTTAACCACATTATCTATTTTTATTTCTACTTTAACATTTGATTGATTTATGAAATCTTTTTGAAGATCTAAAAATTTCCCAATCTTATTTGCAATTTCTCTGATAATGGTACTATATATTAGTTCTATACGAAGATTAGGCAATTCTACCCATCTTATTATCTCAATATTTTCAACATTCATAGGATCAAAATTTGGACACCAGTCAATAAACATAAGACCCTTGTTTTTAAAATTAGGGAATTCACCATCTAAAAACTATTGGATGATACCATTTTTTGGTACTAATCATGTTGTTGATACTCATGTTTTGTCACTGATGTCAACATATATTTCTGTGAAAAAAGACAGACTAGTTACTTGACTGGAAGGCGTATACGGACACTGTACAGATGAACCAAAATGAGAGAACTTGGATTTAAGAAGAAGACTGAGTTTTGACCTTACATCTCAAGCCACTTGATTTTATGTTTCATATCATGGATATTACAGTTGTTTTAGTAAAGTCTATTTTTCTGGACTGTGACTGTGATTCTGGACAGAGAAGGTCTCTATGTTTTGGGTATATCTTGCTGAGGAAAATGTTTCATAACTTGCGAGCTTACTAATGGAGATCTGACATATGATGGTGAAATTGGTTGAGTTAGATTTTTGTTTGGGTACTAATGACGTTAGCTGTGGTGTGTGTTCTGGACAATACTTATTTCTTGGCCGACTTTAGACTTTTAACATGTGGAAATTAATTCTGAGCATGGATTGCGGATGTGGAAGTATTTGTAATGAATTGTAAATATTGTATAATTGTTATAGGTATCATGTGTATCTTAGAAAGGACCTAATGGGTTATTGTAAGAGGGTATATATGAGTAATATTTTCATTTGTGAAAAGTATGGTAGAGAAAGGAAAGAGCAGAGATTTGTGAAGCTGTGAAGCTTGACTGCTGGATATAGAGCAAAGTTGGTACTTCATTGGAATTGACCAAGCAAAGATAGTTTCTATCAGACAGTTCATTGGATTGTGTATTTTCTGTATACACTTGATGTCGATTGTGAATCCTTGAGGGTGGATTTAACTTTCTTTAGGAAGTGAGCCTTGGTAGTGAGCCTACTACTTTCATTGACTCCTAACAGGGTCTATCTCCTAACAGGGACTGTGTACTGTAATGTAATGAAAAGCTCCTAACAGGGCTAATATCTTTTAATAGGGATACTATACTCTTAGTACATTATTTTTTGGGTGTTAATTCCCACCAAGGTTTTACCTTTAACACGGTTTCCTTGAAAACAAACATTGTGTTATGGTGATTGGCAGTTACTGTGTTATTTAATTTTGATGTTATGGTTCATAAAGTTTAAAGATTAATAATCTATTGCACAACTGATTCACCCCCCCCCCCTCTCAGTTGTCTTATGGACTATTATTCCTAATAATTGGTATCAGAACTATTGGTCCTCAGAGAGAAAGTTTAACAGCTTGAGGTAATCCTGAAGATGACATACTACATGAAGGATAGTCTGAAGTTTGATCATAAAAACTTTGACAGTTGGCAGAACAAGATGAGAACAAATTTGCTATGTCTGGGAATTGAGTACTAGATGATCACAAAGAAGAATGAAAAGATAGCGACTAAGGATGAGCTGGATAAGGCTACTAAAGAAGAAAATAAACTATTTTCCTACAATATGGTTGCAAGGGAATCTTTGATCAGCGCCTCATCTAAAGGAGAATTCACTGAACTGAAGGATTTGGACTCTACACATGACATCTAGACAAGACTAGAAGCATTGTATGTTGGAGATAAATTTTCAAAATAAGCAAAGTTGCAAAACTGGAAAACAAAGATGGAATCACAAAAGATGAGAGAAGATGAGAATGTCAGAGCATATGTACAGAGAATTACTGAGGTAGTTACTGGTATTAGGAACTCTGGAGGTAATTACAGCGAGGAAGAATTAATTGTAAAGATTCTTAGATCTTTGACACCTGCATATAGAACCAAAGTACAAGCTATAGAGGAGATCATACCTTTGACATTGAACTTCACCAGAGAGATGTTGATTGGCAAGCTTACTACATTTGAGGCCGTATAATTGGGAGACAATTTACCTAGGGTAGAGTCAGCATTCGAGGCAACTGTGCTGAAGAACAAGAAGACCTTATCTGGAAATGCAAGTAGTAGTGATCTAAGAGAAGAACTTGGAGCTTATGCTGATGAATGGGAACAGATACAGGAAGAAGAAAGAAAGCTAGATGAAATTGTGGCACTGATTTCTAGAAGAGAAAAGAGAGGTAAGGGTAAATTTGAAGGAAAATTACCTTTGAAATGTTTTTCATGTAATAAGGTTGGTCATTTTGCATCTAGATGTCCTACAAGAATCCCAAAGAACAAACCTAAGTTTTTCAAGTCTAAGTTCTCAAAAGATAAGGAATGTTATTATGCTAGTGAGGGAATATCTAATGATGGGGATGATAACTTTGATGAGATTGGATTCATTGCTATTAAATATGATGCACCTATGCACGAGGAGAAATCCCTAGTATCTCAAGTTGAAAATGAATCTGAATGGGTTATAGATAGTGGATGTTCACACCATATGACTGGAGATAGGAATGAGTTTGCGAGTTTGAAGAAACATGATGGTGGTGTTGTAAAATTTGGTGACAATACTCCTAAACTTATTATTGGAGTTGGATCTATTTCTTTGAATAGAAAGACTAACACTAACAATGTATTAATTTTTGATGGACTTAAACATAACTTGTTGAGTTTTGGACAGCTAGTGGACAAGGGTTATCGGCTGAATTTCATTAATGGGAAATGTTCTATCAAGAGTAAGATAGGAGACTTGATAGCATCTGGTTCCAAATCTAGAGGCAATATATTTGTACTTAACACATCTGAAGCTACTTGTTTTATTGCTAAAGTTGATGACAGTTAGTTATGGCATAGAAGATTTTGTCATGTTAATTTTGATAACATTGTGAAGGAAAGTATGACAAAAGTAGTAAGAGATCTACCTAGAATTGTGAAGCCATCTAACACTATGAGTAGAGAATGTGTCATGGGGAAACAAACTAGAAGCACTTTCAAAAGTAAGGCCTATTATATGAAAGGAAAGTTGGATCTGGTGCATACAGATCTGTGTGGTCCTACAAGAACAAGATCATACTATGGTGAAAGGTATTTTATACTTTTCGTTGATGAATTTTCTAGAATGATGTAGGTTACATATCTGAGAGAGAAATCAGAGGCATTTGATAAATTCAAGATATTCAAGGCAAAAGTTGAGAATGAATCTGGTTTAAAGATGAAATGTTTTGAGATCAGATAGAGGAGGAGAGTTTACTTCAGAACTATTCAATACATACTACAAAGAGAATGGAATACACAGACAGACTTCATCCCCTAGAATTACACAACAGAATGGGATAGCAGAGAGAAGAAATAAAACTATATTAGATGCTGCAAGGACTATGTTGCTTGAAGGAAATGTATCACATGTTCAATGGAGAGAAGCAATTAGGACTGTTGTGTACACACCAAACATAATTCAAATTAGAGAAGGCACAAGTAAGACTCCTTATGAATTATGGTTTGATCATACACCTATTGTGAAATACTTTAGAATATTTGGAAGTAAATGTTATATCAGAAGAGATGATGAGATTGGAAAATTTGATGCTAAAAGTGATGAAGGAATCTTTCTTGGTTATTATACTAAAAGAAAAGTATACAAATGTTTTAATCTGAGATTAAGAAATTTGATTGAAAGCGCCAATGTGAAGATAGATGAAAATTTCCAAATTCAGGAAAGAATGTATAACTGTGATCGGATTACAAAAAAAAAAGAAGTTACTACAGAACCTGAAGAACCTTTAATGATTGAGAATGAACCTCTGATGACTGAAAATGAAGGTGAAGATGAACAAATTGAAGATACTGAGCCACAAAAGACACCAAGGTATGTTAAGAAGAACCATCGTAAAGATCAGATTATTGGTGATAATAGTAAAGGTATAATGACTAGATCTAAGGCTAGAGAAGAGATTTGTTTGATTTGTCAAGTTGAACTAAAGACTATGATGAATCATGTAGAGATGAATCTTGGACTAAAGCTATGGAAGAAGAACTTGAGAAGATTAAGAAGAACAATACTTGGGAATTGGTTCCAAGACCTAAGAAAAAAATGTCATTGACACTAAATGGGTTTTTAGAAACAAGATGAATGAGAAAGGTATAGTGGTAAGTGTAACATATGAAATGGGGTTTAGGGGATTATTTGTTAATTGTTGTTTGATTTTCTTAGAGTATATTGATTTTGTTAACCCTACTTCATAGTTGATTGAATTGTATTGATTGTATATTGTAATTGTGACTAGGGAGAAGATAAGATGTTCCTCTTTTATTCCTAAATACACAAATGGAAGATCCAAGTTGATCAACCCAAAAGAAGGGCTAATGCACAAATGAATCAACTATTTGGAAAGGAGAATAACAAGAAAGATAACTTAAATTCTATTAATTATATGTATAGAAGTGATATATGACAGTAATTGAAGAAATAGGAGAAATGCACTAACCTTGAAATATTGTAGATCAAAGAGTGCTATTTTCTGAGGTCTATAGACTGTTTCTGGAAAAACTAATAGTTGATCCTAAACCGGAACGTAGAGACAAAAAAAACCCCGAAATAATTTTATGTTTCGATGTCGTCTTATGAAAAAGGTTGACTTTGACCCACAAATGTCAACTATGACCCAATAATGTCGACCCTGACTTGCACAGGTCCGATAGAAATTCTGTTCACGCCGTCTAAAAGAAAGCTGAAAAGGGTATCTAGATCTGGTCTCAAATCAATTGTTCTGAACCTGTACCTACAAGAAAAGGAGATTGTTTATTGTGGGGGAGGGCTTTGCCTTGGTCAAACCCTAGTTTTGGAATTAACCTCAAATATATGTAATTGAAATTGTAGAAATGGAGAAAGTAAATGCATAAATTCACCTTGCTTGGAAAATTCCTTATGGTAGATTCAAATCCTTGAATCCACAAGAGATGCAGGAGCATCCTGGGTGTAAGGGCAATCTTGCATCACCCAAAAATATGTGTTTTTATATTCAATAAGGGCTATTTTGTACAAAGCTACTATTTTTGGAAACTTACTATTTTTAGTAAGTTGGT